>OZ035994.1:6298675-6408675 GCA_964035005.1 Erebia palarica | reverse complement strand
TCGAGCGCGTACCGCGTCACCGGCCACGCGGGCCAGCGTGACGTCACGTACGCTTTCAACTCGCGCACGCGTGAGTCCGGGTTGTTGATCGATTTCACTCTGCCGAATTAAAGACGAGTGTTATTTGAATACTAAATAAGTCGTGTGGTGTCTTTGGACCCAATTTTTGATACCTCATTCATCAAAATCGACTCAGTATTTTAGACACTACGGTGGAACATATATAAGTATATATGAGCACATAAAGATTGTGAACCATTCAATGTTCTGAGTATCAATTTTTGAAATATTCATTGAATTTACGTTTTCTTGTCTGTTTCTTGTAGGTTAGGTTAGGGTTCGACATAAATAATCAGGTTTTATCGGGTTAATATACCTAACAGATTACAATCTACCGAAAAATAATGCGTTAAATTGTAATTTTTCGACAGTTTGAAATTTCGCGAGTTAGATTATAATCTAACGGTTTTTACAATCTTACGGTGACATATACATAGGCTACTAAAACAATAAGCTTTCCTTTTGACTTTGCCGTATTCGCGTAAAAAAGCGTATGAAGACTTACCTGTGTCCAATGCCCATAATCAGTTCCCCTTTGGCGCGCTTTTCGTTGACAAACTCCTGCGGGTGCTGACCCTTGTCATACGCGGCGCAGAAGTCCAGCGCAGCGCGGTCCAATGCGCCGCCGAAACGGTCGCCCTGCGGAGACACGAAAATGTAGCGGTCTTGGAGGAACATATATTGGGCTTCCACTATAGCCCATGAACGTCCCTCTGCTGGGCACAGGCCTCCACTCTCGTAGGAAAGAGGGGAATTAGAGCTTACTTTTACCACACTGCTCCAGTGCGGGTTGGCGAGCTTCAAAAACTATTGTCATGTTAGTGATAATAGCCGGGACCGACGACTTTAAATTTTCTCCGAAGCATGAGAGTTACCGCCAACTTCCAACTCCGGGCTGGCACTGAGAATTTCTTAAAAACCCAGTATCTAAATTTTTTTATGCCCAACCAGGAATCGAACCCAGGACCTCGGTAGACCAACGAGGCAGGCAGTGGGAGTGCTTACTTTGTGTTAAATCTGTACTTCTATCTGTCTATACTATTATAAATGCGAAAGTTTGGATGGATGTATGGGTGGATGTTTGTTATCACGCCACAACGGCTGAACGGATCTGGATGAAATTTGGCACGGAGATAGATTATAGTCTGGAATAACACATAGGCTTTTTATCCCGGAAAATTAAAGAGTTCCCGCGGGAACCGAAAAACCTCCATCCACGCGGACGAAGTCGCTAGTAGTAAAAAAAAAACAAACTTTATTAGGCGTACATAAAGTTCGTTTTGCATTACCCAGTAAAATAAAGAACATACATGGTAACTATGCACAACTACACTCACGTGTTATGTCGGAATATGCCCTTACATACATGGGCGTGGCATATACAACCAATCTATAATATTCTTGATCGATCTATACGGCGTACGAGAGGTATCTTTCGAAACCGTTTTTAATAAATCGAATAGTTTATATTTTCTGTGACATGAGGATACTTACAATAGTCAATAGTCCGCTGACAACGGACGATATGAGGTCCTACCCCGCGCGCGCTGTGACCATGGCATTGTGAGCGCCGGTCACCGCCGGACCGTGGTCCGCTGTCACTATCAGGACAAGCTCGAAGAAGTTGCATACCTATGTTTTTTATATGAGCCGATTTTATTTAAAATCGCTTTCTGGGGTCTTCTGTGATTGAGAATATACTTACAATAGTCAATAGTTCACTGACAACGGATGATATGAGGTCCTTCCCCGCGCGCGCTGTGACCATGGTATTGTGAGCGCCGGACACCGCCGGACCGTGGTCCGCTGTCACTATCAGGACAAGCTCGAAGAAGTTGCATACCCATGTTTTTTATATGAGCCGATTTTATTTAAAATCGCTTTCTGGGGTCTTCTGTGATTGAGAATATACTTACAATAGTCAATAGTCCACTGACAATGGATGATATGAGGTCCTTCCCCGCGCGCGCTGTGACCATGGTATTGTGAGCGCCGGACACCGCCGGACCGTGGTCCGCTGTCACTATCAGGACAAGCTCGAAGAAATTGCATACCCATGTTTTTTATATGAGCCGATTTTATTTAAAATCGCTTTCTGGGGTCTTCTGTGATTGAGAATATACTTACAATAGTCAATAGTCCACTGACAATGGATGATATGAGGTCCTTCCCCGCGCGCGCTGTGACCATGGTATTGTGAGCGCCGGACACCGCCGGACCGTGGTCCGCTGTCACTATCAGGACAAGCTCGAAGAAATTGCATACCCATGTTTTTTATATGAGCCGATTTTATTTAAAATCGCTTTCTGGGGTCTTCTGTGATTGAGAATATACTTACAATAGTCAATAGTCCACTGACAACGGATGATATGAGGTCCTTCCCCGCGCGCGCTGTGACCATGGTATTGTGAGCGCCGGACACCGCCGGACCGTGGTCCGCTGTCACTATCAGGACAAGCTCGAAGAACTTAGACGCCCAGTCGGGCAGCTCCCTTTGGAACCTATGAACAGATAATAGAAATTTTGTAATTTTTAGTATAGTGTTTCTCAAACTAAAGAAAGAAAGACAAAGAAAAAGTATTTGATCACAATATTTAGTTTAAGAAACTATCAAAATAGATATAGCAACAAAGCTGTGTGTCCAAAAGACCACAAGGGAAGTTTCTAAAATATTCTTAATTACTTATCAGGTTCAAATCTTTTAATTTAACAATTTACGCCGCCCTAATTATATGATCAATCCTAGACCAGTGTTGCCACCCTCGAAAACCATTCAGGTAGTGATACCATGCACAGCTCGTTTTAATTTTCCATCTTACCGTATTTCGTCTGCGTTGATTGATGTCTGTTTGAATTCCGCGGGAACTCTTTAATTTTCCGGGATAAAAAGTAGCGATTTTAATGTAAGTAAGCAATGTGTTATTCCAGACTATAATCCATCTCTGTGCCAAATTTCATCCAGATCCGTTCAGCCGTTCTGGCGTGATTGAGTAACAAGCATCCATCCATCGATACAAACTTTCGCATTTATAATATTAGTATTATATAGTAGATAACTTCACTTGACTCACCACAACAAGCTGATCGTGCCGCCGACGCCCAGTTGTCGTTCCAGTACGCCGCTGATGGGAACACCGCAGTAGCTCAGCTCCTGGCCTCGCTCGTCGCATATCGTGCTGATGAAGGCCGCCGGCTTGCGGATTATGCCCAGCTTCTGGGTATTCAAAAACAAAAATATCTTTAGAATTAGGCATATTTACCATAAAAATGTACGATACATTTTTGGAACAAAGTTCCTTATGAGACGATGCGGAGAGGTACCCTAGCCGGCAAATAGACATCCTTACGAAATCGAGTAAGATTTTATTTACGAAGACAAGTCTTAACTATAAATATACTACTCGTTTTAATAGAAAAATTCGCTATCGCGATGCAGAGACTGTGAGCCCTAGCGCCATCTGTTATCGTATGTGTCACTTACCCTCGCCCAATCGTAGTCCATTGGCACTTTGGGAGGCTCTACCTCCTCCTTCACTATGATCTTGCCTTCCGCTACCAGTTTCTTGTACACCTGTCAATAACCGCTTTCATTAAAATCAATGTATAGTGTATAGAAATAGAAATATAAATCTTTATTAAAGAAATTAACTAAAGTGCAAAAATACAATTAATTCCAGACCCCTAAACTAGGACGACCCGTATTTTAGGGGCCAGTTCTTTTCCTAACGTTTATTAAAAATAAATATTTTTCAAAATGTGCTGTGATTTCTAAAAAGGTAACAATTTTTTTCTTACTTTACATTAATTGAGTTTACTATTTAAGTTTTTTTTTTTTTTTTTTTTTTTTTTTTATTGAAAATAATACAATAGAACTTAATGCTAGCTAGCCTAACCTAATTACTATATAAATCATGCCCACGTGGAATGGTGGCAAGAATGCTGGCTGCATTTCCGCGCTGGACAGCCAGGCTGATCCTTTGCGCAAAAAATGAGCCAGCCCTTCTGTCACCAGATGAGGCAATTAACCGCGGTGAAATATCTCGCAAAAATTTTTTGGCACTAAGACTCCACGGCCCAAGGGTCTCCACGGCAAACGGAACAAATATGTAACTCTCTATGAGAGAGGCATACTTCCGCCGCTTGATATGACACGCAGGGAACCAATCATTGAGAGAGCCATGCCGAAAAAGCCTACCAGCGCTCCTTTGGCAAGAGAGTCCGTGAATTCCAAATTTATCGACCTCTTTTCCACACGGACATCTGTGCTCGAAGCACAGGGGTGTTCCCAATCTGAGACCTAGAGCCACACGAAAGCTTTCATTATCTAAAAGAGTGCCGAGATTTTTCGATGGCAAGGCATGAAGCCAATACCCGGATTCTTTTTCAGATAAGGCTAGAAGCCTTGCTCGATCTCTTTCACTTGTAAGATTTTGAACCAAATTTGTATGTGTCAGCCGAACCAACGGCACATCCCAAAGTTTTTGTGTGAAACATTCCTTCGGGATATCGTCATTGGGACAATATACTATTACTATTACTATACTATTTAAGTTATGTTATTACAAAATTTAGGTTATGGATGTATGGAATGGAACACGGACTATCGCAGACTGATTAAATTGTTGGGATTTGGGAAAAAATAAATATTAATTTGTTTAACTACCTTCATTACACTATTCATTTTAAAAAAAAATAACCCCCGTCATATTGAAGTAACAGGATACCAATTTCATAAACTACAAAAGAGTTGGTGTTCTTCAAACGGCTGAATCGATTTTCTATAACACTTACGACCAAGTCACTTTCCAAACAATATCAATATCAAAATCGATTCATCCGTTTGAAAGCTGCGATACGATACGTAGATAGATATGTCACCGTAAGATTGTAAAAACCGTTAGATTATAATCTAACTCGCGAAATTGTAAACTGTCGAAAGATTGTGAACTGTTCAATGTTCTGAGTGGCAATTTTTGAAATATTCATTGCATTTACGTTTTCTTGTCTGTTTCTTGTAGGTTAGGTTAGGGTTCGACATAAATAATGAGGTAGTGGCCACTTAGGTTTTATCTAGTTTATATACCTAACAGATTACAATATAGCGGAAAATAATACGTTAAATTGTAATCTTTCGACAGTTTGCAATTTCGCGAGTTAGATTATAATCTAACGGTTTTTACAATCTTATGGTGACAGATACACACGTTAAACTTATATCACCCTTATTTTTGCGTCGGGGGTTAAAAAAGATAAATAGGCTGACAGTCATATCGCATGCGGGGAAAACTATGACGTCATCGTCGTCAAGTCAGAGTGTGATCTGATTTTCCTGTCTTCAATTTGCATATAGTCGATCTTGCATTTGTTCCAATACGCAATTTGTGTTGCGTCACGTTATGTGCACAGCCTCATGTGTATAGACTCTGAACGGGTTCGAAACTAGTCTCATGTTGTATTGAAAGTCCCCCTCCCCTCACAAGGTGTGTTATTGTGTTTTGTGTGAGTGAGAGTGAGTGAATGTGTTTAGCGATTACTTCATATTTACCTTATTAATAGCGTTCCCAATCGTGTCCCCCCTCCCCCCTTACTGTGTGAGATAGTGTTTTGTGTGAGTGTGTGTGTGTGTGTTTTAGCGATTACTTCATATTTACCTTATTAATAGCGTTCCCGAGCGTGTCAAAGGACTCTGGAACGAAAGCGCCGTGCGCCGCCAGTGCCGCGTTCTTGGCGGCCGCCTTCTCTAGCGCCGAGCCCGCGAGCGAACCCGCGTGCCCGAACTGTACCTCCGATGTGAACATGTCTGTAAAAGTCATTACAGATTAAAATAACTGTCAACTCCTTACGCGTATCAGGTCCCTACCTATAGTATGTTCCATAGTCGATGCCAAGAACTATTTCGTTTATTATTTCGTGATCGGTAGTTTGTTTGCAGAAACTTCATAACCTGTTGTAATGGGTAAGCAATACATGCGGCGCAATACGACGCCATAGAAAATAACAAACTTGTCTACGCGACACTAGGCCACGTGAAGGGTCAGCTACTGTAAGATACTGTCGCGTCGCGTCGTATAAAGTCGCGGTGTCGCATTTGTCGCTCACATGTCAGGACAACGGGTATGGGGCCTTAAAATAATTATTTTAAAATACCTATTCAACGAGGTATCGCAAAAGAGTGTAAGCAAAAAACTACTTTTTAGCTCTAACTTAAATATTTTAACTTTTTAAATACTTTAAGTGAACATGAGTTCACTTAAAGTATTTTAAAAGTACGGAAATAAGAGTGTACTAATCTCAGTGAGTACCCCGAAAAAGTGTAATTATCAGAGTTAGTGCCCCAAAATAGTATAATTATCAGAGCTAGTGCCCCAAAAAAGTGTACTTATCAGAGCAAGTGCCGCAAAACACGTGTAATCATTAGAGCAATTGCTGTAATAAAGTATACAAAGCAAGTGGCGAAAGAAATATTCGTATGTTCATTGTTTATTCTTCGATTGAGACTCATAAAAGCGCTTACGAAGTCAGATTGGTATACTACAATACAATACTAATCAGAGCAAAAAGTGCCCTGAAATAGTGTACAATATAAACAGAAAAGTGGCCAAAAAGAGTGTACTAACCAGAGCAAGTGCCGATGCACCAGGCCACCAGTGGTTTGGTCAGCTTCTTGTCGCGCATCATTTTGCACACGTGGTACTCCTCCACACCACCCACTTCACCCAACAGAACGACCATCTTGACGTTCGGGTCCGCTTCGTATCTGCAAAAAAAAGAAATTGTTGTTCATTTCTGAAAAAAATCTTTTAAACAAATATTCACCTTGATCCTTATTATCTCAGTCATTTTAAAATACATATTATATTGAAATAACAGAAATACCATTCAGCGTGGCAATGCTGCAAGCTTGATGGGTACGTTTGGCCCAGGGGCAACCAGAGGTTGTCTTTGATTAGGGTTTTATTTTTATTTTTTGTTAGTAGGTACATAAGGGTTGGTTTTAAATTTATTTGCGTTATATTTATGTATTTATTGGTTGAGATGTTATATAATATTATACAAAAAATACAGTTTTCTTATAAATTTAACCACTTTATATTAATTAGAAGTGATTTATCTGTACTAATATTATAAATGCGAAAGTTTGGATCGATGTATGGATGTATGGATGTTTGTTACTCAATCACGCCCCAACGGCTGAACGGATCCGGCTGAAATTTGGCAGAGAGATAGATTATATCTTATTACACTAAATGCAGTGCAGTATAATAGGCCTATAACTTGTAGTGAAAAAAAGACCTCCTGAATAGGCTTTCATGGGTCACACCTAAAGTGCAAGAATGACCTAATGGTACCTCAGTATGTGGTCCACAAAAGTGGTCCCCGGGTATCGATCACCACCGATGGCCACTCCTTCGCAGACGCCGTCCGCTTCCTTTGACAGCACGTTGTTGAGTTCGTTGCTCATACCGCCAGACCGGGATACGTAAGCCACACTGGAAAAAATAAACAAAATATTTGGCATCTATTCAAATAAATAATTTTTTAGTGATTAATTAAAAGGAAGATCTCCCAAAAAGAGTAATATCCAGGTCCTCTGTTAGTTTTATGTCCGAAAACCATTTTAAAATGGGTCGAAATTTCAGTTTTTTTTTATCCACTACAAGTTAGCCCTTGACTGCCATCTCATCTGATGGTAAGTGATGATGCAGTCTAAGATGGTAGCGGGCTAACCTGTTAGGGGCATGGCAGTTATATTAAACTCATACCCCTACTCGGTTTCTACACGGCATCGTACCGGAACGCTAAATCGCTTGGCGGCACGTCTTTGCCGGTAGGGTGGTAACTATCCACTGTTCGGTAGTATTTCAATACATCCCATCGGCCCGAGCCAGTGACTTGTGACATTGATGGTAATGAATAAAACACCTTATGCTTATTCTATTGACGTTAAAAAAATATTAATTCAAATCTATTATTATATTATTACAAATATTACAAATGAGAAAGTTTGGATGGATAGATGTATGGATGGATGGATGGATGGATGGATCGATGTATGGATGGATATATATATGGATGTTTGTTACTCAGTCACGCCAGAAGGGCTAAACGGATCTTGATGAAATTTGGCACAGAGATAGCTCATAGTCTGGATTCTGGAACGTATGCTACTTTTTATCCCGGAAAAATAAATACTTCCCGCGGGAACCAAAAAACCTCAAAGAAGTCGCAGGCTATTTGGGAATAAATATTTTGATTGATTGCTTTATTTTATCAAACTTATATAACAGAGGGCGTGGATTATACCTCTTTTGGAAGACCCTCTATTCAATAATAATAAAAAAATAATTAACGTACGTAAGTAATTAAAGTTAAAAACATGCTAGCTTAGCTATAAATTGCATTGTATTTCCTAATCGAATTAGTATACAAATCATACCCACGAGGACTGGTGACGAGAACGCTGGCTGCATTTCCACGCTCGACAGCCAGGCTGATCCTTTGCGCAAAAAGTAAGTCAAATAGTGTAAATACCTGCCAGGGCGGTAGAGTTTGCTGTCCACGATATTGTCAATCATTCCCGCCGTATTGCCGATCTTGAAACAGCCAGGCTTGATTCCGCCCACAGTCGCTGGACCGATTATGTTCACCTGAAGTAAATCACAAATACTTTAAAAATAAATTTAAAAGTCCAAAAGAACAATGGGGCTGATTCTGTTGTACACGATCTCTTAACTAAAATGACAGCATTAAAAATATTGCTCACTCTTTCATAATACTCCTTGCGGAAAGGGACAGAACTAAATTTAAAGCTGTCATTAAGAGATTGTGTTATACAGAATTGGCCATATTGGCTACTATTTCTTTGACTACAAAAATCGTAAAAAATACCTTAAAAATATAAAAAAGTTAAAAACTCAAAAATAACAATGGCCACTATATCTATTATTAGAAAAGTCCAATTAAAATGTAAGTAACGGTATCCAATATTTATTTAAAAAATACGGAGAATCAAGTCTCTTGAAGCTTTCAAAGATTATCGAATAAAACGTAATACGAATACTTTAAAAATAAGTTATAAGTTAAAAACTCAAAAACAACAATGGCCACTACATCTATCACTAGAAAAATCCAATTAAAATGTAAGTAACGGTATCCAATATTTATTTTTAAAATACGGAAAATCAAGTCTCTTGAAGAAGAGAGATCTTTCAAAGAGTATCAAATAAAACCTAATACAAATACTTTAAAAATAAGTCAAAAGTTAAAAGCTCAAAAATAACAATGGCCACTACTTCTATGATAAGAAAAAATCAAATTAAAATGTAACTAACGGCATTCAACATTTATTTTTAAAATACGGAGAATCGAGTCTCTTTATGAAGAGTTTATCTGGTGGAAGCCTTCGGCAGGGGCTATTTACCACCCTATATTATCGGTAAAGACGGGCCTTCACAATGCCGTAAAAATTTATAAATTCCCAAATTGACCGTACCTGGGATCGAACCCAGGACCTAACCTAACCATTGCACCATGGAGGTCGTCGAAAAGTAGTGGGGATGAAGAAATATCATTCTTACCCCTCTCGCGTCGGCGAGTTTGATGATTTTGCGCGTCATGTTCTCAGGGATACCCTCCGCTATGATGACGATTGTGTTGATCTGCGGATGCTGCATCGCCTGCGAGATAAACACACATTGGTTAGTAAATTACATAACTTCATTCTTTAACTTAATTATTTTATTACTTTCATTAACTTCTTCATTTTCTACCTAGCGTTATGGTTGTCTGGAAGAGATCGCTATTTAGCGGTAAAACCGCCTTATTGTACCTACTTATTATTTCTTTCTTGTTTGTAACATATTTCTTTTGTATATTTGTGGTGTACAATAAAGGATATCTATACTAATATTATAAATGCGAAAGTTTGGATCGATTGATGTATGGATGGATGATTGTTACTCAATCACGCCGCAACAACTGAACGGATCTGGATGAGATGGCACAGAAATAGATTATAGTCTGGAATAAACCATATGCTACTTTTTATCCCGGAAAATTAAAGAGTTCCCGCGGGAACCGAAAAACCTCTAAAAATCTACGCGGACGAAGGCGCGTGCATTAGCTAGTAATTACATAACTAGCTTACGCTTTTAGGTGCGCAGCGTTACGGGAATTTTTTGATACTAGATAATGACCGCGACTTCATCCATGTGGATTTACGTTTGAGAACAATCCCCTGGGAACTCTTTGATTTTCCGGGATAAAAATAGACTATGTCCTTCCCCGAGATACAGCCTATCCCTGTTTTAAATTCCATCAAAATCAGTTAAAAAGCTAGTCACACACGCTAGTTAATATGACAGGCATAAACTTTTGCATTTATAATAATAGAATGGATTAGATTAGACTATAATATGACGTCATAAAAATCCAATATGCCGGATAGAATAAAGGCTGACGTAGCCCAACGGCTAAGCTTGAATATCCAGCGAGGTAATAGCGTCTGTGTGTATTATTATCAACTAGTTGTTATTTGCGACGATTTTTTTGAATACCTTCTGGGAATTCTTTGGTTATTCGAGATAGATAGAGAAATAGTATTATATTTCTGTACCAAAATCTCGTTCAAATTCATCTATTGTTCATAATAAGTCATACTAATAAATCGATGCAAAGACAGAGCTTGAAAAGTTTAAACTTATTGCAAACGTCAAACGCACGTTTAGGATGTTTGTATGAAATATGTACATCAACTTTCGTGTTTTAATCGGTATTTTACTTAGTGAATGTACTAGCAGTAGTAAATAGTTAACTTTAAAACCAGCAGATTAATATCACGTCTTATGAAAGAAAATTAAACCATTTTTTAGAGATTATGGAATAAAAACAATCTCTAAGAAATAGTTTATTTTTAACGTAGCCAACATGTTTGTGATACCTGAATGGTGCTGTCATAAGCGGACCGAAGCGAGGCGAAGTTGACGAGCACTGTCGCTTCTTGGTGTTTCCTCATTGCGACGTCCATATCGCTGAACACTGGAACAATATGAAAATATTATGACACGACATAACATGACATGACTGTATGACTGTACATGACGGTTAACCCGTATTGGTGATATGACTGTTCATTTATTTATTTATCATCATACATAAGAAATTTACCTAGGTGTTATATATATATTTATATTTTATTTAATAATTTAATTTAATTTGTCATTGTACTTTTTTTACTCTTTTTGATGTAATACAGTGTCTGCTAAAACTATGGGTTGTTATTGTCTGAAATTAAAATTATTATTATTATTATATACCGAAACATTCTAAAACAACGAAAAACTACGTAGATTACGATATAAAAAAAATTTAAAAAATCTGATGAAAAAAATTAAAAATAATATATGAAAAAAATCGTTAAAATAGGACAATTGGTTTCCGAGAAAATCGTTAGCAAACAAACATACATACGGGTCGAATAAAGAAGCTCTTTTTTGAAGTTGGTAAAAAATTAGAGAGTAGTAACGTCATCAAATTTCAACACACTTTTCTTCCTTTAATCTATAGTTTAAAATGGTTATCAAACTGAAAGCTAACCAAAGGTGTGAATTTAAGATCTTTTGGAAGACCCTCTATTTATTATTGAGTAAAAAATAATTTATTTTTGACATGGGCATCATTCTTAATTAATATCACTTGCTATAACGGTGAAGGAAAATTTCGTGAGCAAGGGTTTAATATAACTGCCATGCCCCTAACATGTTATGTTAGCCCGCTACCATCTTCGACTGTATCGTCACTTACCATCAGGTGAGATCGCAGTCAAGGGTTAACTTGTAGTGAATAAAAAAAAACATGCCAAATAATTCTCGACATTTTGAAACTTACCCGGTATAAATACTTCCTTGTTACCGAAGTAATACTTCTGTTTGTGATCGGCAGTGAAGGGGTATACTATGGCCACTACGGACGGCTCCGCGCGGCGGCATATGTAGTCGAAGTCTAACATGCCCTGGAAATTATAATATCAATGCTGTTAGTATGTACGTTTGTGTTTTTCCAAGTCTAATTTAACTTTAAAACTATAGTTAAACGTTCAAAGTTAAAAAGTTTACGTTTCACTCTGACATCGGAGCATTTTCAGGAGATGTTGACTCGACAATCCACTATTGTAAAGCTGGGCGGTTAATATAGCAAGCTGCAAGTGCAAGATACACACTGTTTCACATAGATTTGTCTACTGTGGTGGATTAAAGTTCTCTCTCTCTGCGTCGTATTCCTCATTACTGATGATCGTGACCCCGTTACATTCCATTAAACTAAATCAATCAGATAATGGTAGATTTCTTTGGATAATAATGCGGTGGGTTCCTACGTCGTTCCTACGGGTTCCTCGACTAAGAGTATTCAAACTCTTAGGTTTTTGTAACGATTATTATCAGATGTTAGTTATAATAACCCGTTAAGCCGGCGGGGCTTAACGGGCTCTTCGAGGCACGGAAGAAACGAAAAGGACAAATTTGAACCTCCGAATTCAGTCACCCATCCAGTTACCGCCTTGGGTCGACGTTGCATAACCTTCGCAATCGACTGATATGCATTGTATACTAGGTGACTTGTCCCTAAAAAAGCTCAACTTCCTTCATTAAACTATGTTTTTACACTGGTTTATTAGTATACCTGGATGGCTCGGTTCTGCATGCCCCACACAATGACCTTGGTGCGGTCTGTGAAGAGTGGCCGCGAAGTGGACAGCTGCTGGACCAGTTCAGCGCGCGTTAGTGCACGTGGGAACCCACCGCATTAATATCCCAAGAAAACTCCCACCATTATTTGATTAATGTAAAGGGGTCACGACCCTCAGTAATGAGGAATACGACGCAGAGAGTTAATAGTATACCTGGATGGCCCGGTTCTGCATGCCCCACACAATGGCCTTGGTGCGGTCTGTGAAGAGTGGCCGCGAAGTGGACAGCTGCTGGACCAGTTCAGCGCGCGTTAGTGCACGTGGGAACCCACCGCATTAATATCCCAAGAAAACTCCCACCATTATTTGATTAATGTAAAGGGGTCACGACCCTCAGTAATGAGGAATACGACGCAGAGAGTAATAGTATACCTGGATGGCCCGGTTCTGCATGCCCCACACAATGGCCTTGGTGCGGTCTGTGAAGAGTGGCCGCGAAGTGGACAGCTGCTGGACCAGTTCAGCGCGCGTTGGTGCACGTGGGAACCCACCGCATTAATATCCCAAGAAAACTCGCACCATTATTTGATTAATGTAAAGGGGTCACGACCCTCAGTAATGAGGAATACGACGCAGAGAGTTAATAGTATACCTGGATGGCCCGGTTCTGCATGCCCCACACAATGACCTTGGTGCGGTCTGTGAAGAGTGGCCGCGAAGTGGACAGCTGCTGGACCAGTTCAGCGCTTGTTGGTGCACGTGGGAACCCACCGCATTAATATCCCAAGAAAACTCCCACCATTATTTGATTAATGTAAAGGGGTCACGACCCTCAGTAATGAGGAATACGACGCAGAGAGTTAATAGTATACCTGGATGGCCCGGTTCTGCATGCCCCACACAATGGCCTTGGTGCGGTCTGTGAAGAGTGGCCGCGAAGTGGACAGCTGCTGGCCCAGTTCAGCGCGCGTTGGTGCTTGGGAGCACACCAGGTCTAACAGCGCTGGTGTCAACTCGGGTAACTCGATTTTTGGGGCTGGCTGTAACAAAGACACATAATTTGACCAATATTATAAATACGAAAATGTGTCTGTTTATTTGTATGTCTGCTACCCTTAAACGGCTCATCTTTCAATTGATTTTGATGAAATTTGGTATAGAGGTAGGTTACATCCTGGGGAAAGACATAGGCTTTAGTTTCTATCCCGAAAAATGAAGGAGATCTCCCAGAAATTAAAACATCGCTATCCCCGTGTCATCAAGTGATGATATAAATAAATAAAAGTTTATTGACCAGCACTACAATTCAATATACTTAGTATAACTAAACTTATACAAATACAAATTAAACTTAAATTGTTAAACATTATGAACATTTTATCAGACACAAGCCGGTGCCCGCGATTTTTTTTATTCCGTGGGAACTCTTTGATTGGGTATTTGCATTTTTAAAATGATTATGATACATAAAACTAACAGGAGAAAAGGAGAATATACTACTTTTTTTACATAGGTACGTCACTATTGACAATAAAATACAGCAATAAATTGTAACTTTGAATGATGTTGTAAATCTTTACAGAGCTGAGAGCATGAGCGCACAAACAACAAAACGACCGTCATATCTTATCTCAGGTTTAAAAGGTTTATTGAAAGTGAGTGAGGGATATGCAGTTTTTTTTCTATTCTCAAAGGAGGAAAATTGTGTGTGATGGGGGACATGCAAACTTTATTTCCCCAAAAAAGTAAAATTGTGAGTGTGATGGGGATATGAAGTATTTTCTATTCTCAGAAAAGGAAAATTGTGAGTTTGAGGGGGATATGCAGTTCTTTATTTTTTCAAAAAAGGATAATTGTGAGTTTGAGGGGGGATATACAGATTTTCTTTTCTTAAAACAGGAAAATTGTGAGTTAGAGGGGAATATCCATTTTTTACTTTTCCCAAAAAAGGAATGTTGTGAGTGTGAAGGGGATGTGCAGTTTTATCTATTCTCAGAAGAGGTAAGTTGTGAGGGGGACGGGGATACTAAGCTTTTCTATTATATGAACTTACGGCGGGTTCAGGTTTAGGCAACTGATTTGGTGCGTAGTCCAGCTGATGGTCGGGCAGATCGGGCGCGTGGCCGAGAGCGAGACGCACGATAGCCGTTATGCTGCTCTCGGGTCCGATCACGTATATTGGGGTGCGGAGCCGCTGGCCGACTTCGCGCATTTGTTGACCAATGCGTGAGCGAGACGGCAATATTTCAATCCAATGTGTGAGCGAGATAGCAGTATTGCAGTGCAATATGTGAGCGAGACAGCAGTATTGCGGTGTTTACTATCGCAGAATTTAGCTACTTTATGCTCGCCATTGAAAATCAATCATTTCAAAGTCAAATTACCTAAGAAGAATTACTTACACCAAAAAAAAATATTGCCCGCTTGCTCATATACGCAGTTTTTTCTTTTTTTTCACATATATCTACGTGAGTTTGATATATGAAAGAGAGGGGTAATATGCCATTACCGCGGGTTCAGGTTTAGGCAACTGATTTGGCGCGTAGTTCAGCTGATGGTCGGGCGGTATGCGCGCGTGGCCGAGAGCGAGACGCACGATAGCCGTCATGCTGCTCTCGGGCCCGAACACGTACATCGGGATGCGGAGCCGCTGGCCGACTTCGCGTATTTGTCGACCAATGCGTGAGCGAGACGGCAGTATTGCTGTTCAATATGTGAGCGAGACAGCAGTATTGCGGTCTTTACTATCGCAGAATTTAGCTACTTTATGCTCGCCATTGGAAATCAATCATTTCAAAGTCAAATTACCTAAGAAGAATTACTTACACCAAAAAAAAAATAGCCCGCTTACTCATATACGCAGTTTTTTCTTTTTTTTCTCACATAGATCTACGTGAGTTTGATAAATGAAAGAGAGGGATAATATGCCCTTACCGCGGGTTCAGGTTTAGGCAACTGTTTTGGCGCATAGTCCAGCTGATGGTCGGGCGGTATGGGCGCGTGGCCGAGAGCGAGACGCACGATAGCCGTCATGCTGCTCTCGGGCCCGAACACGTACATCGGGATGCGGAGCCGCTGGCCGACTTCGCGCATTTGTCTGGAAATAAAAATTAACTAAATTTTGGCCTACCAACCGTTTCGCAATTTTTATATTATTCTCGAAATAGGCGGCTATAAAATATGTTAATCGATAGTTGGCATTAACACAAGCTAGTATTATATAAAATAAAACCTTCTAAAGTATCAGGCTTTCGAGATATAATCTACCAAAGTTATAATCTACTTGTTAATGGCCACCACCAGTATAGCTTTGATAGTTGGGTCCGCCTCTTCGCACAAATATGGTCACATTGTACTGTAACAGAGCGTCTTTATGTCTTGATAGGAGTGATGATGATACTATAGCTATCTACAAGTGATATGAGTGCTCCCGAGCGCAGCGAGCGCGTTTACCTGAGGCCCTCCTTGATAGTTGGGTCCGCCTCTCCGCACGAATGGTCACGTTGTACCGCAGTAATGCGTCCTTGTACGTCTCGATAGCTGTGATGATGTTATGATAGCTCCCGCGCGCAGCGAGCGCGATATTTTACCTGAGCCCCTCCTGATAGTTGGGTCCGCCTCTCCGCACGAATATGGTCACGTTGTATTGCAGTAACGCGTCCTTGTACGTCTCGATAACGGTGATGATGATTTGATAGCTCCCGACAGCAGTGATATGATAGCCCTCGAGCGCAGCGAGCGCTATATTTTACCTGAGTCCCTCCTGATAGATGGGTCCACCTCTCCGCACGAATATGGTCACATTGTATTGCAGTAACGCGTCCTTGTACGTCTCGATAACGGTGATGATGATTTGATAGCTCCCGACAGCAGTGATATGATAGCCCTCGAGCGCAGCGAGCGCTATATTTTACCTGAGTCCCTCCTGATAGTTGGGTCCGCCTCTCCGCACGAATATGGTCACGTTGTATTGCAGTAACGCGTCCTTATACGTCTCGATAGCTGTGATGATGCCTCGGAACGTGTCTGCCACGTTCGTGAAGTTTGCAATACCGCCGCCGATTATGAGCACCTGAGGAAAGAGATACAGCGATGAGCAAAATAGCTGGAAGGTAGACTTAGGGAAAAATTTGAGTATTTACTGATTTGGGAATATACTAACCTCAGTGGCCCATGCTAAAGTACGGTGGGTAGAGTGGGGTTAGTCAGTACACTAACCTTGCCGCTCGGGTGTCGGTCTCGGCACATGAGGCTGAATATAGTCTTCGCATAGTCCGCGGTCTGGCTCTCGGTGGGCGCTCCGGAGTATTCCCCGTAGTTGGCCAACTCGGCAGCGCCTCCCAACGCGCAAACCGTGTCCGTGTACACAACGGACGCGCCTCCCCCCGCGACCATTGTCCAAATACGACCGGACTTGTTCAGGACTGTCAGCTGGAAGAGAATTGTCATTATCATCATCAAAAAATTAAGAATTTAGCACCTATATCGTCGACATTCCATCCACATGTACAAAGCGCTGTGCGTCTTCATTCCTTATTCGCATGGCTAGGGTCTGGAACACTACCTAAAACTGTGTTTCCTACCAATTACAATCCGGGTATCTTCAAATCAAAAGTGAATAGGCATCTTCTAGGCAAGCGCGTTCCATTTTAGGCCGCATCATCACTTCTCATCAGGAGTGATTGCGGTCAAACGTTTTTTTAAACTATAAAGTTTTTTTTTTTAAAGCCTAATCATGGCAACTAGGCTGCCAAGTCGAATAGATATACCACCAAAAACGTACCGCAAAGCGATATAGCGTTCCCGGTACGATGCCGTGTAGAAACCGACGCGGGGTATGGGTTTAATATAACTGCCCCCCTTTTTAATATAACAGGTTAGCCCGCTACCATCTTAGACTGCATCATCATCCTTGACTGCGATCAAAACTGAAGGCACCATCAGTTGAGATCGCAGTCATTTTCTTATTATATAGTTAATAGTTACTTACTTATTTTTAAATTTCCTAATTCTTAAATTAAATTTTTATTAAAAAACAAATTTACCTTAAGACTAGCTCCACTCTTAGCGTCCAAATCGGCAATATGTGCCTCCTCAGGGTAAGCATCCCTTCCGAATGGGGGCGGGAAAGTCACTTCACCCCAATTCTTGGCGCAAATGAAGTCGGCCGTTTGGTCCAGTTTGGCGGCCAAGTCCAATAGGTAGACCCTCTCGTTGGTGACCACTACCGGGTTGATTTCCATGTAGGTGAAGTAAAGATCTACGAATACCCGGTAGAGGGAGCTTATGAATGTTGTTAGTATCCTGGAAAAGACGGAAAAATATTTTAGTATTTTTTAAATTGCAACAGTATAGGGAAATTAAATGGAAACACAGGAAAACTGCCTTGGGAACCTGTAGTACTTTTTTGTGAAAACAATTTTGGCATAGTAATTTTTTTAGTCGAGTGCGAGTTGTCTCTTAAAATTAATAAATTGACTATATTTGTCCAACCATTTATTTTACTTTTGGCAGCTTGATTCAATGATGTTCTGATGCGTTACTGATTCGATTTTTGATAACAATGTTTGATAATAGATGTATAATCGACTTTCTTTATGAAGAAGTTTTAATCGATTTGACACATTGATATTTATCTTTCCTGAACATTGTATTGTTTTATAAACATACCCAAGTGTTTAAATGACTAAGTATATTAATGTATGTATTAAAATAAATCATTTATACACACCAGTACCGTAAATGTACATGTATTTTTTAATGCTTATCATTATGTAAGGATCATTAATTCTTTCATTGAACCTTTTTTTACATTGTGATGAAAAAAATCGGGACAGCAGAAGTTGATCAAACTATTTTCATTCCAATTTAGAATAGCATTATTATGAATGAATATATGAATGAAATATTCTTTATTGTACGAGTACACCATAAACTCGAAAAATACATTTAAACAACAACATTAAAATAACAAATGAAAAATCGGTATAAATGGCGATCTTATCGCCCTGAACTGGACGAAGGTCTGATCGTCGGGGGCAAGATCCCCCGAAGATCTGACCTTCGTTATTTTAATAACGCTGAATTTGTTTCTATGTATGTCTCTAATAGAGGTATAAACGATCCCCGACTATGAAGTTTGGATCGCGGTTGCTTTGAAAGGTATCAGGTAGGAAAGATGGCACTTGAAATTTGTTAAAGTATTAAAGCTCCTTTTTTTTATATTTTTCTCTTAGAGTGTATGACCGCATGCAATGGGTTGCAATCGTACTAAGTGTCTGACAAAGGACAACGTGGGTTCTAATATTATCCCAAAGAAAAATATAAAAAAACGGAGCTTAATACTTTAACGAATTTGAGGTGCCATCTTTCCTACCTTCCAAAGCAACCGCGATCCAAACTTCATAGTCGGGGATCGTTTATACCTCTATTAGAGACATACATATAAAAACTTTCAGCTTTAATAAAATAACGAAGATCTGATCGTCGCAGGATCTTGCTCTATTATAAATGCGAAAGTGTCTCTGTACTCTTTTACCTTGACGAAAATTGGCATAGACATAACTAGCAACCCAGAGACCCCGGTTTTTATACCGGCAAATCGAAAGAGTCCCCACGGATACAAAAAAACCAAATGTCACTGGCACCATCTTAAGTTTTTAGTTTTTATTGATACTTAATGTATTTATTTTTAACCCAACCCAAGTTACGATGTAGTTATTAATTTTAAGTTATAATTAGTACCCTGATAATATGCATACCATGTCCACGTTATGAAGATTCAATTGTAAATACCTCGGTGAATTGTATCCAACTATCTAAGGTTCATTCCGTAATTGGACCTACTTATGCAAACAGGAACCAATCCAACCAAAAATGAGATAAGTATACAAAAAGCTCAAAATGATCTGACAATTTTGACATTGTGTGACCAAAATGGTCAGATCATTTTGATCATTACAGGGTCGATAGAAGGTGCATTTTAAAAGCTTTCTGTATACTTAACTCATTTTTGGCATCTGTGTGGATTGGTTTCTGTTTGCATAAGTAGGTTCAATTGTAGTCAATTTTGAGGACTATTAAAAAATTTATCTGGTAGTATTTAAAAAGATCCTAATAACCGCAATTAATTAAATCCAATGCACCCAATCTTAATCCTCTAAATTGATATTATTACTATACTAATCTTGCCGGTGTTACAGTAAGTAGTTGATAACTTCTTATCAAATTCATTAACCTATCGTGACGTTTTCTGATAAGAGATATTTGCTTTCCTCTTATCGCAATACATAATACAGCAAAATGAAAAAAAACTTTTATCCATTCTAATATTATAAATGCGAAAGCTTAGATGGGTGGATGGTTGGATGGATGGATGTTTGTTACTCAATCAGGGTGGAACGGCTGAACGGATTTGGATGAAATTTGGCACAGAGATGGATTATAGTCTGGAATAACACACAGGCTTCTTTTTATACCGGAAAATTAAGGAGCTCCCGTGGGAATTAAAAAGCTTATACCACGCGAACGAAGTCGCGGGCGTCAGCTAGTAGTGCCATATATAAAAAATTCTTTACTTCTTTCTTTCTTTTACTAACCTTTTAACTGTGGTAGATTTAATGTTCTTTAACAAAGCACGGTCAATATCTTCACCCGTGGGGAAGGTATCCACAGGAATCTGTAAAAAACATGTAAAATTTCAGAAAAAAAAGGTAGATAATTATATACTAACATTAAAAAAAACAATATAGCTAGCAAAACTATAATAATTAATATAAAATAGTATAGTTTTACTAGTAAATATAAGTAATTGTTTTTCTGTGCCTTGGTATATTTGAAAATTGTACTATATTCATATTTATGAACTCAGAATTTTCTCCTCTTTCAATTGTCACTTTTTAGGATGTGACATCCGTCATATCAATTTTGTTAATCATCATTGTCATTCGTCAAAATCGGCCCAACTGTTTAGTCGCTACGGTGGAACATACATAAATATAAATATGCATTCATCTATACTAATATTATAAAGAGGTAAAGTTTGTAAGGTTGTATGGTTGGGGTATCTCTGGATCTACTGAACCGATTTTCAAAATACTGTAACCAATAGCCACATTATTTGCGAGTGTTATCAATCAATCAAAGAAATATTATAAATGCGAAAGTTTGGATGGATGTTTTTTACTCAATCACGCCCGAACGGCTGAACGGATCTGGATGAAATTTGGTACAGAGGTATATAATTGTCTGGAATAGGCTACTTTGTATCCCGAAAACCTAAGGAGTTCCTGAGGAACCTAAAAAACTCAATCCACGCGGACGTAGTCGCGGGCATCAGCTAGTAGGCTATATATTTACTCGAAAAATGAAAAGACTTTTTCGTGGTAGTCGGATTTGCAAAATAAGTCGAAGAATAAACGGTCGAACGAAAATGTTTCTTACGAAAAGCTAATTCCACGCGAACGAAGTCGCAGGTATCAGCTAGTACATACATACAGTAGGCAATAGGCTCTTTTAACTTTGCCATATTCGTGTAAAATAGTTGTTTGTAAAAGAGCGGTAAATAGGTTTTTACATACGAGTTGACTAATGTCAGCCCGATGACGCCAGTCAAGGGCTGACCATCACGAGTATGTTAAATATTTACTGCGCGCGGGCAGTAAATTTATCTTTTCTCAAACATGCTTGGAAATTTGAGCATTATTTTGACAATCTTCTTCGAGATAAATCGAACTTGCCGTACTGGCCAAATACACGCGAGCAGCGGGCGGCAAAAGTTGTATGAAAACACATATCTGTCGTGGTTTAGCGGACAAATAAATTACATAGTAAATTCATATCTGTCGTTTAATTTAAAAATGGAACGACCTTTTACTCCGAAACATGGCAACCAAGGAGGTAACTTATCAAAGGTTTTATTGAAATTTCAGGCTAGCTTAAATAGAAAGCTGTTTATTGAAAAAAAAACAAATGAACACTTTAACGCGGGAAAAATTATTGTCGTTCGTTGTTCGTCATTGATTTTGCAATGTATTTGACAAAATGAGTGTGATGAACTTAATTTAACGCCATCTGAAATTCAAGAGGCGCCAAGAGCCCTAATACAAAACTTGTTACCGTCAAAATCGTAAGAAAAATATTTTTAAGTAAAAAGCTCTGTCTAGGTACTACTTAGTTTTAATTTCCGTGCATTATTTGAGAAAAGCACTATACAAGCCTTGGCCACAACTAGGCATTGATGGACTCACGTATGTGATTATTATTTACACGTTCGTCCTTCAATGCCTATTTTGCTGGCCGCTGCAGTAATGTGCTATGCAAGCCCTGTTTACTGCCTCTGTAAGTGCATTTTTCGAGCAAGTGTATTGAAAAAAAATGATGTACTCACGTCAAGCCTAAGCGCGAGCGCGTCTACGTCACCGACGTCCACGCCGCCCTGGTGGTGGAACATTATGGTGTCCGACCGGCGGCCGGACTGGATGCATAAGTACATCTCTTCGCTCTGCAAATAAAGGAGTAATAATAAGGAGTTTTTTCCATGGTGTCACCTGAAACAGGGTTCGGGCTGAAAATCAGCGCTGTATGGTTAGTGTTTGCACTGAACATACAGCATTTTGCTGACTATGGGCCATTTTTTGGGCTGTGCCATGCGTGATATATTCATCCCTGCGCCTCATCGATTGTTGTTTAGATTATAGATCTTGTTTAGATCGTTGAGGTGCAGGGGTGATCTACCTCTTTAGATATGCTTGTTACGTATGGCACAATTTGGAAATAAATGTTTTTTTCTTTCTTTCTTCTTCTTTCTTTCTAATGTTCTCCCGACCGAATTTCGGCCAATCTCTCTGACGGCTAATCTCTCTGGAGATTAGCCGTCTGCGCGGGAGATATTGCACAAGTGTGTGCGCAAACACAGGTGCACTCTCTGTTTCTTTACTCTCATAGCCCGATGGGACGGAAATCCGACACGACCGGAGAGAGATCAAGTGCAGGACCGACGGCTTTACGTTCTCTCCGAGGCACGGGGGTGAAACCCCGCCAACTTCCTAACTCCGGCCTAGTAGTTTTTAGAAGTATTGGGTTTTTCTGGCAAAGGAGTAATAAAACCAAATATTCGATATATAAATCTTGAATCGATAGAAAACATTTTTAAAAACAAGCTTTTATCGTCCGCCATATTGAATTTATTGTAACGTCATTTTGTTTTTGTATTCTTCTCAGCAAATCCATTTAACTGATACCCATATCATGGGGGTGCATAAAAAATAACATGTCCGCCATATTGGATTTAGAATGACTGCTAAACATGCATTGTCATCCAATTGTTTGGATACAACATATTAAAACAGCTGCCTTCTGGAGCGAATATAGCAAATATTCGGATAGTTCAGTATCTAGTAGTAGTATAGTGAGTTCTTCCATCTCATTCTCTCTCAGCTACACCTGTACTAGTTAGACAGAGAGGGGGCTACACTCACGGGCTCATGCTTGGGATATATAACTGCACTGACAACTGTCTCACTGTCTCCGAGCTACACCTGTACGAGTTAGACAGAGAGGGGGCTACACTCACGGGCTCATGCTTGACGAATGGCTCCACAACGAACCTCCCAGCGTTCCTGAGGCGGCGCCGACTTTCTGCTCCTTGTTGGTATGTTCGGATATATAACTGCACTGACAACTGTTGTCTCACTGTCTCTCAGCTACACCTGTACGAGTTAGACAGAGAGGGGGCTACACTCACGGGCTCATGCTTGACGAATGGCTCCACAACGAACCTCCCAGCGTTCCGGAGGCGGCGCCGACTTTCTGCTCCTTGTTGGTATGTTCGGATATATAACTGCACTGACAACTGTCTCACTGTCTCTCAGCTACACCTGTACGAGTTAGACAGAGAGGGGGCTACACTCACGGGCTCATGCTTGACGAATGGCTCCACAACGAACCTCCTCAGCTTTCCGGAGGCGGGGCCCACTTTCTGCTCCTTGTTGGTATGTTCGGACAGCCAACGACGAACTTCGGCGGCTGTCTTGTTGACTCCGACCAGGCCGAGTTTGCCTCGGCGCTTGATCAACTGATCAGGTTTGACCACCAGTTGCTGCGGAAGAAGAATTGTGTTAAAAATATATCGTTCAGAAACTAGTACCCGAATACTAATCTAATTAACTTTGTGTTTTAATATTCAATCTTTATGAGTCATGACAAAAAGGTATAAAGGCTTTTATACCTTTTTGTCATGACACATACCGAATCTCCGCCCCCTATTACTATATAGATAGAGTAAAGGTGAATTTGATACGTTTGTTTGTTAATTTAGCAACTCAAATCCTTTATTATTGTGTTTAATTATTTATAAAAGCCGGAACTTTCGATACGATCGTCATTGTCGAGTCAACATCTCCTGAAGATGCTCCGGTGTCGGAGTGAAACGTACGTTGAGAATAATTTGGAAAATTTATGTGGAAGAAAGTTTAATGTTGGAAGGTTATTGAATTTCAAATTTCTGCAGTATCATGGACTTCCGCAAAGTAACGCCTGCTTCTATCGAATAGATACATTTTATTTTGATATATTTAGATTAAGATTACATACCTCTTTCGTGAGCCAAGGGTTTTTGCCTAACTCGTCCTCCCATATAGTCCCCTGCTCGAACACTGCGAAGCGGCATGGCACCAGCGCTGTGCCTGGCGCTATATGCCTGAAAAAAAATTACAAATTACTATTTAATAACTTCTCTCTCTCTCTCTTTGCGTCGTATTCCTCATTACTGAGGGTTGCCCGCCAACCCGCATTGGAGCAGCGTGGTGGGTCTAAGCTCGAATTCCCTCTCTCCTACGAGAGTGGAGGCCTGTGCCCAGCAGTGGGACGTTAATGGGCTGTAGTGGTGGCAGTGGTGAGGGTTGTGAGCCCTTTCAATTAATCACTTGTAGGAGTTTTCTTGGGATAATAATGCGGTGGGTTACCACGTCCTTCCGCATAGGACTCGTCTAAGAGTATTTAACTCTTTAAGTTTTTGTAACGACTATTATCACATAATAGTGATAATAATCGGGAGCGACGACTTAACGTGCTCTCCGAGGCACGGAGGAAACGAAAAGGCCAAATTTGTACCTCCCAATTCGGTCACCCATCCAGTTACGGACTTGGGTCAACGTTGTTAAACAATCGCAATCGACTGATATGCGTTGTCACAACTAGGCCACTGGTCCCTCAAAAATTTTAAAACAATAAATTTAAAAACTAACTTCTACAATTTTGCAAGCTTTTATTTATATTCAAATGGGTATGTGTATGTGAAGTTAGATCTTGCGACTGAATTTTAGATCAGTTCTCCAAACCTATTGAATTCAAGCTTGGAACACAAATATTACTTCGATCACGATGCAAATAATATTATGATGCCATGGAGCTGGTGGTACCTTAATTGAAGGTCAAATCAACACACATACACATTATTTTTAACCGACTTCCATAAAAGGAGGAGGTTCTCAATTAAGCGCGTATCTCTTTGAAGTGAAACTTCTTTAGAATCGTTGTAATTTGAAAATTCTATGAAATGAAAAAGCGACACTAAAAATAGACAAACATATTCTTGATAAAGCCTATTAGAGAGAGAGCCTGAGAGAGAATGAGATAGAATACAAGTTATATTTATCTCATTCTCTCGTGGGCTACTTTTCTGAAGTTTCACTTCTGCCGCGTGTGAATTGCACACACATACACACACACACTTTTTTTCAATACCTAATATATGTACGATGTGAAAGTGTGTGTCTGTCTATATAACGGGCTAAGCCGTTATTTAATTTCATTTATTTTATTTTTACAGTAGGTAAGTACAGAAAAGTGTTACAATTATAAAAGTCTCAGGTATCCTACCACAGTGTGGCGTACAAATAATATGGCTAACAAGCTTTAACCTAACAAGGAAATTATAATCTTAATGTAGAGATACTTCAACTAATTGCTAAATCATGCTGTTTGAATATACTCACGTGACGACCTCCGTGGCCAGTGTTGAGCGCTGTTGTCTTAACGTGCGGAAGTCCCGGGTGCAATCCCCGGCAGAGTCAATTTGAGAATTTATAATTTCTGAATTTTCCCTGGTCTGGCCTGGTGGGAGGCTTCGATCGTGGCTAGTTACCACCCTACCGGCAAGGACGTGCCGCCAAGCGATTTAGCGTTCCGGTACGATGCCGTGTAGAAACCGAGTAGGGGTATGGACTTAATAATAACTGCCATGCCGCTAACCGGTTAGCCCGCTACCATCTTAGACTGCATCCTCACTTACCATCAGGTGAGATCGCAGTCAAGGGCTTACTTGTAGTGGTTAAAAAAATTACAAGAATAGAAGTAACTATAACATACTGTATACGAATAAAGGTTACTTTGTACAATCTTAGTAGTAAGTTACCTGTTAATCAGATCCTTCCCTGTCGCCTCGTATATAGCTTTCGACGACATTTTGTCTGTATGTCTGTGGGCTGTCTTATTCTAAAGCTGGCTTCGCGTCATAGAGCCGCTGTATTTTATATCTGAAAAAAAAAACAGTAATAAGCAAAAGCATTAACTAAGTAAATGCCTCGTTGGTCTGGTGGTCGGCATGTTCGACTGCAGCCGACGATGTCCCGGGTTCGAGTCCCGGGTCGGGCCATAATTAAGTATTGGGTTTTTCTGACTACGAATTCTCAGTATTAACCCGGATTTAGGAAGTTGGCGGTGTTTCACCCCCGTGTCTCGGAGAGCACGTTAAGTCGTCGCTCCCGGTTATTATTATCACTAACATGTTAATAGTCGTTAAAGCCCACCAACCCGTAGTGGAGCAGCGTGGTGGGTCTGGGTCTAAGCTCTAATTCCCTCTCTCCTATGAGAGTGGAGGCGTTTGCCCAGCAGTGGGACGTTAATGGGCTGTAGTGGTGGTGGTGATGGATATGTCACCGTAAAATTGCAATCTAACGCTTTTTATCTCGATAGATTGGAAACTGTCGTAAGATTGTGAACCGTTCAACGTTCTGAGTGTAAATTTTTGAAACATTCATTGTATTTACGTTCTCTTGTAGGCTAGGTTAGGGTTCGACATAAATAATCAGGTAGTACCCAGCCGCAGGGAGGGCACTTACGTTCTATGGGGTTAATATTCCTTTACAATCTACCGAAAAATAATGCGATAAATTGTAATCTTTCGACAGTTTACAATCTCGCTAGACGACAGATTACAATCTAACGGTTTTCACAATCTTACGATGACAGATGCAATCAGGATGGATCCATGTGAATTTCATAAAGATTTAATGAACAGTTCGGTGAGGCTACTTTTTTAGACTAAGTAGGTACTTTTGTAGCCCACCCGTAAGAAGCAGGATCGGGTCATTAGCCAAAAATATACAATATGCAAATCTGAGGTGCGATTATGTAAGAATTGCCGATCCAATCGTCAAATCTCATACATAAACATATTAGAATGGATACACGAAATGAAGCTCTAATTACGTGCTTTTACGGTTTATTTTACTTTGACGCCGAACTTTGACGATTTGATCGACAATTCTTACACAATCGGGGGGCAGAACCACGTTCATTGAACCAAACCAAACCAAAATATCACAGAACATAGTTATTATAATTCGGTACATATATGTATGTAAATGTAATTCAGTATAATTCATAGACCCCTGTCGTCCAGGCTATAGTCGCCGGTCGATGACCTGCCAAATAAATACGATGCATCGTCCCTATTTTATCTTTGAGAATTATAATGAATTGCTATTTACATACGTATATGTACCGAATTTTAATGACAAAAATAAATTATTTCTTACTGATAATTAAATAGACGGTCTTCCTAAAATTGACATCCTCGGTTAGTTTAAGTTTGATAATCATTTTAAACTAAAGATTAAAGCAAAAAAGTGCATTGAAATTTGTCACAAATCACACAAACTCCCATACCAGAAGCGCGTTTTTAAGTTTCATAAGGATTGCTACTTAATTTCATTCAGTTGTTATCATCCACTGCAGTCCATTAACGTCCCACTGCTGGGCACAGGTCTCCACTCTCATAGGAGAGAGAGAATTAGAGTTTAGACCCACCACGCTGCTCCAATGCGGGTTGGCGGGCTTTAACGACTATTATCATGTTAGCGATAATAACCGGGACCGACGGCTTAACGTGCTCTCCGAGGCAAGGGGGTGAAACACCGCCAACTTCCTAACTCCGGGCTAGTACTGGGAATTTCTAATCAGAAAAACCCGAACTACTTAATTATGGCCCGACCCAGGAATCGAACCCGAGACCTCATCGGCCGCAGTCAGTCATGCTAATCACTAGACCAACGATGCAGCTGCTGTCATCATCACTTTATTATAATGCGATGAAAGTAACATTCGGAAAAGGCCGTGATAGCCTTGTGGTGAAAGTTTCGGCCTCGTAGTCGAAGGTCCGGATCGCCGGCTCATTTCTGAGCACAAGTCTCCTCTCAGTATGAGAAATGTTTGGCCATAATTCACCACACTGGCCAAGTGCGGATTGGGCGACTTCACACATCCTTGAGAATATTATGAAGAACTCTCGGACAAGTTTCCTCACGATGTTTTCCTGCATTAAGCAAGTGATATTCTATTTCGTAAAAAGATACATCAATTACAAAATTCTAGTTCCTTTAACTAAACTCGCCGGCATATTTAGCGGAACATAAAAAAAAAGGTTTGATATCAGTAGGTATCATATAAGGTTGCTGGCTGGTTTATACGTCATTTAATTTAAAAAGAAATATTTTCAAATTAAGAAAACAACTGAACATCACATTTTATGCAATTGTTTTAATTTTATTCAAATACACCTTATCTGGAGCGAACTTCGAGTATTTCTTCCTTCTGAGTTTGATTTAAAATTTCATTGAAATACTGTTTTTTGTTAGTTTTTTTTATCGCGTATCTTTCTGGAGTTGATGACTGAATTATGCCTGACTTAGCCCCAACGGAGATTGCCAGGGCACTCGAAATGCGAAGAAATGGTCAAACCTAAAGAGTGATATCCAGAGATCTTCGTCGACCAGTTTCAACGATCCATCGCAGTATCCAACGGTTCAGGGAGACCGGTACTTATGTGAGAAGAGCAGGACAAGGCAGAAAAAGACGCACTTCGAGTAGGGATGATCGTTTCATTCGGCTTCGTGTACGTAGGAACCCCCTTTTGACGGCCGTCCAAGCCCGACATGAGTTAGAAGCAGTGCGGGGTGTAACCGTAATTGAGCGTACGGTACGAAGAAGGCTCGAAGAAGCTGGTTTGGGTTCATTTGTGCCCGCCAAGGCTCCAAGGCTCGAGGTAAATCATCGTAGAAACAGGTTAACTTTTGCTCAGGAACATCGACTTTGGAACGCGGACCAATGGAGTAAGGTATTGTTTAGTGATGAGTGCAGAATTCCCTTAAATCAAATTGACGGCAGGCAAAGAATATACAGACGCAAAGGAGAACGATACATTCAGACAAATTTTGAAACTACAGTTGCATACGGTGGTGGATCAATAATGGTTTGGGCGGGCATTTGTTTGGGAGTTCGCACAGACTTGGTAGTGATTGACAGAGGGAGTCTGACTGCAGACTGCTATATCAGAGAAGTTTTAGAAGAAAATGTCGTACCGTTTGCCCCATATATCGGTGAAGATTTTGTTTTTATGCAGGATAATGCTCGGCCGCATACCGCTCGGGTAACTCAAGCTTATCTTAATGATATGAATATCACTGTTATGGAGTGGCCGGCGAGATCACCGGATATGAACCCAATAGAGCACGTTTGGGACTTGCTGAAAAGATAAGTTAAGTCCAGAATTCCAGCTCCTACCAACGTGGGAGAACTGCGAATCGCCGTAGTTGAGGAATGGCGGAGACTATCCCAGGAGACCATCGATAACATCAATCTCAGTATGCCTAGACGGGTAGAAACTTTAATAATAGCACGTGGAGGAAATACGCGATATTAATCAACATTTTTCTAATTTAATTAATTGTTATTTTAATATTAAATTTCACTCTTCCCGGTTACATGAAAAGTTCAAAAATGTACCATTTTTCACAAATAGCCTTTGCTCGCAAAATCTGTTCTTAATGTGATCTCATTTTAAGTAAAACAAATGAAACTTTAAATAACAAAAGAAGTGTAGTAAGTAGATTTTAAAATAAAACCATATTTTTTTAATTATGGACCTTTTTTTTATGTTCCGCTATATATGCCGGCGAGTTTATTAGCTACGGAAAACTATTTAAATATATTATCAAATCCACGTATATTTTGATAAATTATGTACATATATTATAAATCCAGGACTTTGGCATTAAAAACACGAATAAATCTTTAGATTGCTCTTTTTATTGAACAAATGATTATAATTTTAGTTATTTTTCATGTCTTTATAGTACCTAAGTACTTCCGAAGTTCCGTTCAATTATGAAATTGTTAACTATAAATTTCTGTAAGTATACAATCACTTTTATATTTCAATACTAACGAATGCCCGCGACTTCGTCTGCGTGGTTGGAGGTTTTTGGTTTTAATTTTCCGGGACAAATTGTGCTATTCCAGACTATAATCTATCTCTGTGCCAAATTTCAGCCAGATTCGTTCAGCCGTTGGGGCGTGATTGAGTAACAAACATCCATACATCCACACATCCACATATACATACATCCATCCAAACTTTCGCATTTATAATATTATAAGTAAAGTAAGATTAGTAAGATTATGATGCTACTGCAACCATTTATTTGATGTCTCTGCCAAGTACCAGCTATTAGCATTAGATTCGGTGGGTCGCGCGCTCGGAGCCTTATTGGTAACGAAGCGCTGGATACTGCAAAGCTTGAAACATCGCCGCAAAGTTGCCTCTCTGTCGGTATTCTAGAGGATATATTTCGGAGAGTGTGCTCAAGTACTATTGGATCTGGTTCCTTCCGTCCATTTTATCATCGAACCGCAAGGCATCGACAAGGTCTGCACCCTTACGCAGTCGAAATTCCGCGGAGTCGTACGAAGCGATTTGCTTCCTCGTTCCTAATTCGAACCGCTAGGATATTGAATGCCCTTCCGGCTTCCGTTTTCCCCTTCTCTTTTAAAAATATAATTTTTGTGTTTTATTATTTAATGGCAAGAATTTTATTAATTAAAACTTCAAATTAAAATAGGTATTAACCTTTAAATCAAGAGTGAAATAGGCATCTTCTAGGCAAGCGCGCTCCAAATTTGGCTGCATCACCACTTGCAAGCAGGTCTGATTGCAGCCAAGCGCTAGCCTATATATTTAAAAAAAATGAAAAACATCTAAATTAAATAAACAAATACGGCTACAAATTTTCTCGACACAAATATTTTCCATGCTCTACGCATTTACAATATTATTATTAGTATATGTATACCTGAAATAATAAAAAAATAATAAATCGTTTACGACCCGTCCAATGTGCCTATTACCATATGACTTTATTAAGTGTTTAATTATCTTGTTTATGAAACAAGAATGTTGCAAGGTCATACATACACATAATACCTACTCATGATTATAATCGCTGTAGTTACAGGGCACAGGTTAAAAACATAAAATATTTCATTGTTTTGATGTTTTAATTAATAAAATTCTTGCCATTAAATAATTCAGTAATATAACACAAAAAATATATATTTTTTATTGTCACAATTGAATAATTTTATATTTGAGCCGCCAAGCTATTTAGCGTTCCGGTGCGATGCCGTGTAGAAACCGAATAGGAGTATGGGTTAAATATAACTGACATGCCCCTAACAAGTTAGCCCGCTAACATCTTAGAGTGCATCATCACTTACCATCAGGTGAAATCGCAGTAAAGGGCTAACTTGTAGTGGTTAAAGAAATAATTTTTAACATTTAAACATTGATTTCAAAAACAAAACAACAATTATGACGCAAACCATCCAGACCAACTCGACGAAACTATCATACTAATATTATAAATAAGTGTGTTTGTTTGTTTGTTGGTCTATTAGTTTGTTGGTTTGTCCTTCACTCACACCGCAAGGGAGCAACGGATCGACGTGATTTTTGGCATGGGTATAGTTGAGGACCCGGAGAGTGATAGGCTAGGCTTAGGCTTCTTCTTATGCCGGAAAATTAAGGAGTTCCCGCGGAATCAAAAAAACTTAAATCACGCGGACGAAGTCGTCGCGAGTATCGGCTAGTAATTTTTTAAATTTTTTTAATTTAAATTTCTTCACCCCACTTTTTAAATTTCTACATCGTTTATACCCATATACGATGTAGAAATTTTAAAAATGGGGTGTAAAAAAGTCTTGACGCAAAACGTAAGACCACTGGCCTGTCGTGATTGGTCGAAAATGATGGTGTGGTATCACGCGATAACCGGTGGTACTCAGTCTCGCGTCACCGGGCGTTGAGGTAGCGGTACATACTACATACCTACCATCATACTATTATAAACTAGCTGAAGCACGCGTTTTCGTCAGCTTGAATTGGTTCCCTACTCTTTAATTTTCCTGGATAAAAAGTAGCCTATGTGTTATTCCAGACTGTAATCTATCTCTGTGCCAAATTGTATCCAGATCCGTTCAGTAGTTTTTTCGTGAAGGAGTAACAAACATCCATACATCCAAACTTTCGCATTTATAATATTACTAGTTAATGCCCGCGACTTCGTCTGCGTGGATCGAGGTTTTTTGGTTCCCGCGGGAACTCTTTAATTTTCTTGGACAGAAAGTAGCCTATCTGTTATTCCAGACTGTAATCTATCTCTGTGCCAAATTGTATCCAGATCCGTTCAGTAGTTTTTGCGTGAAAGAGTAACAAACATCCATATACCATACATACAAACCTTCGCGTTTATAAAATTAATAAGAATGCGAAAGTGCGTTTGTTTGTTGGTTTTTCCTTCACTCAAGCCGCAACAGAGCAACGGATCGGCGTGATTTTTTGCATGGTTATAGTTGAGGACCTGCAGGAGAGTGTCATAGGCTTTCTATAATAATATTATAATCCCGAAAAATAAAGGCGTAATCGCGGGAATTTAAAAAAATCTCATCAGCCAGAGAATTTATAATATCTAATAATGTCCTCCCGACCGAACTTCGTCACGGCGGCCAATCTCCAGAGAGATTAGCCATCTGCGCGGGAGATATTATAGTGCACAAGTGTGTGCGTGTACACAGGTGCACTCTCTGTTCCTTTACTCTCATAATCAGATGGGACGGAAATCCGACACAAATTTATATGGTATGCTCGACATATCTGTCTTATCCCTATCAAGTTAGCCTGCTACCATCCATTAGAACTATTGGGCCAAATGTGTGCTAACGCATTCACTCGTATCCATACGAGTGAAGGCTTTACGCCACATGTGGCGTCGCCTTTATGCAAATTCACAGGTGAATGCTTATTTTATACTTATGAGATACAAACTGGAAACTCCGGACTTTGTACTGTGTATTTTCTAAGATTAACTTACTATATATTATGTATTATTATAAACAAGGTAAAGCCACCTACTTTGGCCGCGTATAATAAGGTTTTTATAAACGTTTTAAGGTTTTTTTGATATAGCAATAACTTACCACCCTCAAGAGTGACACTGAGGAATATCAATCAAAAGGAGAGTTGATGAGAAAGCTAAGAGATGAACCAATAATATATTTGCCGGTTCTTCTCAGGAGATTTTCTTTCCAAACCGTTGGTAGAGTCTTGACTCTTAACATTTCATAAGTGGCACAAGTTGCCCTACGTGAAATAAATAAATCATTTAATTTAATTTAATTATTAAATGTGTTTAAATGACACAAATATTACCTTTTATAAATGATAAATGATTTATTTATTTCACGTAGCACAACTTGTGTCACTTATGATACGTTAAGACTCTACCACCGGTTCGGAAAGATCTAGAAGTCTAGGTTCTAGTTGTCATAAGAATTTTTATAAAAATTGTTTTTTGAAGTAAAAACTTCTTTAGCCGCTATGAGCACTTTTTGTTACGGGGTAAAATTGTGGATTCGCGTGACCGACATGCTCGCGTTGTTACGAAGACTAAAGGTCTAAAATTTAAGTATACTACATTCGAAATTAAACTCTAATGCCTTAGAGTTAAGGTGTGTATTTTTTGTTTACATAAAAAAATATCGTTTTCACTTCTATTCTGCAGTCCCTATGACTGCCAATTTTTTTTTTATTCCACTACAAGTTAGCCCTTGACTGCGATATCACTTGAGTTTCTTCCGAGTAATTTTGACTCGAAGAAACTCTATAGTAACATCTTAAAAGGTGACCTATTTTATTCAAGACTCTCGAGTCCCGACATCACAAATTGTTTACAAGTACCCACTTTAACGAAGCAGAAAACCGAGTGGAAAAGTCTTGAAATCTTACAAAACGAATTCCTCAGTATTTCGCTCTCCCCTTGGACGAAGAGTGATCACAAAATCTAAGATTTTAGGAATTGTTTATTTCTAATAGTAATTACTAGATACTATAAATGCGAAAGTTTGGATGATGGATGGATGGAAGGATGTTTGTCACTCATTCACGCCATAACGGCTGAACGGATATGGATGTTTGGCATAGAGATTAGTCTGGAATAACACATAGGCTTTTTATCCCGGAAAATTAAATAGTTCCCGAAGAAACAAAAAAACCTCAATCCACGCGGACGAAGTCGCGGGCATAATCTAGTTAAATAATAATTATCTACTTCACACCTGCACGCTATCACTTATCTTATTAATTAGCATCACGCTGAGGCCCTTTTTGAAATTATTTTTGTGACACAGTGTAGCTCCTAAGTTTTGTACTAGTAATTTTGTGTTTTGTATCGTACTGTAATAATATCCTTGATAATTCCAAATAAAGATTTATTTATTTACGACCTGATGCCCGCGACTTCGTCCGCGTGGATCAAAGTTTTTCGACTCCCGCGGGAACTCCTTAATTTTTCGGGATAAAAAGTAGCCTACGTGCTACTCCAGATTTCATCCATATCCGTTTAGCTGTTCTGGCGTGATTGAGTAACAAACATCCATCCATATATCCATCCATAAATCCATCCATCCAAACTTTCGCATTTATAATATTAGTATAGAGTATAGATTTACTTACTAAGTATAGTCAAGATTTGCGTGCCAGCACGCGAAAGCAATTCTACCGGAGATTAAAATAATAGTTACTTACTTGTCCTGCTGTCTCATCAATTAACTATCATCACTTAAAATAAAAAGTATGATCTCTCAGCTAAGCATTCTAATTAGTAATTACCTCACAGAAATAATTTGCCTAATCGTTCATTTAATTGACTTAAAAACAAGTCAAAATTCATTTAAGTATTTAGCTATTAATTTATAAAATCATATTACGGAAAAACGATTGATTGCTACAGTGTCAAGATCGGAATGAAAGATGATATTTTCCTCCGTTAAAAGTATATTTAATTATTTATAGTTCCACCAACTTATCTGACTATCACTAATCAAGATCACGGCCATCCATGTGCGTACACCATGATCTGGTGAGGTGGCTGACCTACATTGGTAAGAATAACACATATTTAAAAATAGCTGATGCCCGCGACGTCGTCCGCGTGGCATAAGTTTTTTTTAATTCTCGCGGGAACTCCTTAATTTTCCGGGATAAAATGTTGCGGTTTCCGGCCTATGTCCTTCCCCGGGATACAAGCTATCCCTGTACTCAATTCCATCAAAATCGGTTGAACAGGTGGGCCGTGAAACAGACAGACAGAAACACTTTCGCATTTATAATATTAAAGTATGGATTCACCCAAACACAACAACTCCAGATAGTAAAAATGATCGTTGCAGCTTTTATGGAACTACAGGAGTAGTAACGCAATCAAACAACAATCAAGATCACGACCATGTGCGTACACCATTATCGCGTGAGGTGGTTGACCCACATTGGTGCAGTGAACGTTACATTAGCATACTCGAACTGATCTAGGTTAGGAGCGAGGCTTGGAAAACCCCCTAGATGCAGTGGTAAACGATGAGGTATTTCGAGTGGGAGATTTCGAGTTTTATTCCCGAAAGTTGGCATTCTGGCAGCAACTTGCCTACATTTCACTCGATGATACGGAAGACTAGATTTAGTTAAGTCAATCTACTAATTTAGTTTAAAGAACTTGTAAAACACCCACAATACAAATTTATTTGAACTGTGGAAGGTGAATTTAGGTTTTGGTTTGCGGCTCTCGTACGATGAAACTATTTATTTTACAAAAAAAGGTTACTACATAAATTATAGGAAAAATTTTCTAGTTGAATTTATTACATGAGACTATTTTCACCGTATTAGTCCGAAAGGAGTTAAAGAATAAGGGTGCTGCCGCCTTACTGTGTTGTAATCGTTTGTCAAACGTATAATTCGACCTGTTTAGGAGTTCACAGATGCCTGCACGTCACAAAGCATGCATGAACTCCTAAAACAGTACGCGCAAGACTTTTGAAGCTATCAAATGATTAAGATTTGCATAGACGATTGGGCCTCTGGTGACGACAATTAGTTGTTTTTAACTTTAAAACTATTTAACTCGACATTGAACTTTGTACAACTCTGTTTCACAACGCCACCTGACGTAAATCGATTCTTTAAGTATTTATTTGCTTTAACGAAATGCATAAATAATTACTGTGCAAACTAGCATACGGTTTAGTGTAATTAGGTATATTAGTGCATAAATTAGGTATACATAGACAATGTATTGACGAGTTATTTATTCAACAAAAATAATTGCAATGGGCATACCTACTCCTTTCTTTTCCACTACAAGTTAGCCCTTGACTGCGATCTCACCTAATGGTAAGTGATGACGCAGTCTAAGATGGTTGCGGGCTAACCTGTTAGGGCTTAGGGCTATGGCAGTTAGATTAAACCCTAATCGCTTCGCTTACGGAACGCTAAATCGCTTGGCGATACTTCTTTGCCGGTAGGGTGGTGACTAGCCACGGAACAAGCCACCCACCTGGGAAGACCAGAGAAATTCTGAACTTTTAAATTACCAAATTGAACCTGCCGGGAGTCGAACCCGGGACCTCCCACTACAAGACCACTGCGCTCGCTAATATCAAATTCCCAAATTGACCCTGCCGAGATTCGAACCCAAGACCTCCCACTACCATAATTTTAATACTAGCGACCACAGGGACATTACTACCATTATAATATTAGCGAACACAGCGCTCGCTTATAGTAAAAATGCGAAAGTTTGGATGGATGGATGAATGGATGAATCATTCCGTCTAGCTGACTCATCGCATGACAGAAGTTTACCAACCTACCGGCAAAGAGGAGCCGCCAAGCGATTTAGCGTTCCGGTAGGATGCCATGCAGAAACCGAATAGGGGCATGGATTTAATATAACTGCCATGCCCCTAACAGGCTAGCCCGCTGGCATCCTAGACTGCATCATCACTTACCATCAGGTGAGATCGCAGTCAAGGGCTAACTTGTAGGGGTTAAAAAAAAGTACGTAATTAAAGTGCAGGAATTTGGCATTTTCTTAGGAAGTGAGGTATCTGTTGGAAAGTAAATATTTCATATTATGTGGTTAAGGGCTTACGCAAACAATAGGGATGATGACAACTCAATCAAATCGGCAATCTTAAAAATGCGCTTCTATTATGGAATAGTTGTGACGTCTTAAAACTGTTATCAAACTTAAAACTAACCGAGGATGTAAATCTTAGGTCTTTTGGAAGATCCTCAATTTCATCAGTAGGAAGAAATAATTTATATTTGGCATAGGCATCGCCCCTATTATAACTATGCGTAAGCCCGGAAGTAGGTATGGTGTTTAAGGAATATTATCATAGCCAAATTTAAGCGGCTACTAATAACAAATAAGTGCGATAAAACCTACATTATCTAGGTATAACATGTCGCAGCCGTATTGTAGAATCCGCCGTATTACAATACGGCTAGCTTTGTTACAAAACGTAACTGATATAGGGCTTTAATATGTAATACGGCTGAACGAACGTCCGCCGCACTGAATCAACGTTTCGCGTCCTTCAATGCGGCAAGCCGTATTAGTGGAGTGCCTGGGGCGTTAATAACATGAAAATCTCGGATTTCAGTTACAGTGAATGGAATTTAATAATTCAAAGTGGAAGGTTTAGCTTACAATAAATACAGAAAAGTTTACAAATTAAAAATTGTGAACTTGATTTAAAAATATATATATAATTTCGATAATTTAAATGGCTTCATAATATTAGGCTGTAGAACATTTTTATATACCAAAATTAGGTTAATATATGCATACTAATATTATAAATGCGAAAGTGTGTCTCTCTGTCTGCTACGCTTTCACGGGCCACCTTTTCAACTTGAAATTGTGATTTTGATGAAATTTGGTACAGGGATAAGTTATATCCCGGGGAAGGACAAAAGCTACCTTTTATTAAACGAACAAATAAAAAATCTTACATAGAAATTCAATAGAAAAAAATCATCTTCAATAAAACTTTCGTCAGAAATATACAAATAATCACAATTTTTACTTAAATATACACAACATGCACAACAGAACACGTGTCATTTGTAACTTAAAATAGCTGATACCCGCGACTTCATTCGCGTGAATCGAGATTTCACCATTGAAAATGGTCATCAGATGCAAATTGCCCGAGACGTATTTATGGCCATAGCTCAGAGATTTTGGGAGGATCGAGATGGGAATAATACCAAGAATTGAGGAATTTATCGACACCCGTGTGAGCGTTTGAATTCAGAAAATCGGCTGCCAAACTTTTTTTTGAATTTTGAAAATGTAAAAAAAGGGGTTTTGGGGGGTGTTTGTTTACTAAATTGTCAATATTTCGGAAAAAACCGACTTGAGAAAAAAGAAAAATAAGGTCCTAGGGTATTAGTGTAGCTACAAAATCACGAAAAAGTTTTGAAAATCGGTTAATAACTGTGACCTGTAGGGGTAAAAACAGGTATTTCCGTATATAAAAAGTGATATAGCTTGATGATTATTGACCGATCGTCATGGTAATTAGACAATTGGGCCTCTGAATGAAATCTTGGCACCCCGACTCCACGCAGTCTTGTCTGCGCTATCCCTAGAATATTTTCTAGCGTAGCCCATTTATTTCGTTAGTATGGTCACCCGACGACAATGCAACTTTAATACAACGTGGCTGAATGACGGCAGGTACATTATAGAACGTATCGCAACGACAACCCGGGTGAACGACAAGCCTACAGGTTGCAAAACGCCGCCGTTTTGTAATACGGCGGATTTTACGATTAGGCGGCGACATATAGTAATAACTCTGATTTCACTTATAAGATTATCGTATCAATCTGATACAACAGAATATATCAATAGATTTCATTATCTGGGTGTTTTTAGTTATTTTTATGCTAAATACAATAATAATATTGTCTCGTTGTGTATTACGTCACAATAACTTATATTATAAAGAGAAAAGATGATGACCAGTATTGACATCTAAGGCTCCTTTTTATCCCGGAAAATTAAGGAGTTCCCGCGGGAAAAATAAAAACTTAAACCACGCGGACGAAGTCGCGGGCATCAGCTAGTTACAAAGTGGCAAGTGGCGATTTTTTTATACCAAGTTTACCTAAGCTGAGTGGCCAAAATTCAAAATCCACTAGCTATCTCATGCAAAAAACCAATAGTAATTAGTCCAATAGTTTTCCAGGAAAGTGGTAACAAAAAAGTGCACACACATACAAACAAACGCACAACCTCTCAGGGCAAATACAGTGGCGTGCACAGGTTTTGAAGCTAGGGCAGGCATTAGTCAGGATACCTATTTACTAACGGTTTTGATAAAAACTGAGCATTGACGTACTTCCATTTGAGTAAACATTGCTTTTATGCCTTTATGAACTACACGCTACTGCTGAAACACATATACCCTCTCCGATCTGTCGTGGGTAAAAAGAAATGATGCAAATCACGCCACGTTATAGTCAAGTCAAGTCAAATGATGTTTATTCAATATATTTAGATACACTACACTTAATGAAGTCTAGTTATTTATAAAATACTAGAGGTTCGCCCCGAACTGAGAGCTCGCGGTATCCATAAGATATGTAATCTTCTTAATATATATAAATCACGTGTCACGTTGTTTGTCCGCGATGGACTCCTAAACTACTTAACCGATTTTAAATTAAATTTGCACACCGTGTGCAGTTTGATCCAACTTGAAAGATAGGATAGCTTACATCTTAATTTATATCCGCAATATGTACCTACAAATGTTAGCGAGTCAATGGTCACTGAGGGTCGCCATAGCGATTTTAGTTGGTTTTGAAAAGACAAGGCGACAACGTCGGTGTGTAACGTTTAAATTAATATGTATAATAATAAGTTATAAAGATTAATAATATCGCAGTGCTTAATGTAAAACCTGATTTTCTGCCCAGTGCCCACTGCCTACATTAGGTATGGATTAATAATTATGATTATTAGTGCTACCCATGCGAAGCCGGGGCGGGTCGCTAGTGATAATATATAATCAAATAATTGATCAAGTTTCAGGCTCAGCCTTTCAAAAAATTGAGAGTTCCGAGGTCAACTTTGGACGTTAGAAAATCTCCACTTTGAAAGCCCCCCATTTCTTCAATTTTAGGGAAAAAATTAAAAAAACACATATTTTTGGACTCTATTCCTAATTATCTTTAAAATTATTTACCGCAACCCTATGTAACGCTTTAAAAAATATTTTACTTCGCATTCGCTTCTATGAGAGCCCCCTGAAATAAAGATTTTTATAACTTTTTAAGCCATATTCTGCTGGATGTCATCGGTTTACATATTATATTTAAATTTAAAGTAATTACGTTCAGTAATTCAGAAGTTCTAAGGCTCTGACAGACGGACGGACGGACAAGTGCAAATTCACTCAAGTAGACTCGGAGACCTTCGCTTCGCTCGGTCAAGAATAGTAACGGTATCTTAAAACTAAAGCTACGAGGGTTCTAAACGCGCCCTGGTCTGAGAAGAGCCCACAACAATCTCAGCCGCGTTTTTTTTTTTCATTATCACCATTTCACAAATCATCATAACTAAGGAACTATCGGAGCCATTAGAGCAAATTATTGCCAAGCTTCCTTGTCATTTAAGTAATCCTTTACATCGTACCTAATAAATTTTTTTAATGAGTTTACGTTTTACATTAACTTCGAACTTATTCAGAGACATCTTCAACAAGTCTTCTTGGAGCTTATTGCAGAAACGGACACTGTATCCAACAAATGAATTGCTAGTTTTACTAAGCCTACAAGCAGACATTACAAGTTTATTAGTACTTCCAGTTTCAATTTTCTAATACGCCGATAGATGTCGCAGCAAGACATTCAATCTCGCTGGCGGAACCCGAAATAACAGAGTAGATATACAACAATCCAAACGTCTTATCACTCAGAAATTGTCTAAAAGCACTTATGTATTTTTGGAATGCTGTGTTCAGGAATAATTGACTGAATTTAATGGCATCAACACTCAATTTATTCCATGTAGGGCTTACAGGTATTTCTTGTGTCATGTCTTGACTTTTATCACTTATTCGGAAAATTCTACTGAGAAGAGCCGGCAAGAAACTCAGCAGTTGCTCTTTTTAAACCGCAAAGCATTACAATTTCGCTAGTTAGATTACAATCTAACGGTTTTGCAATCTTACGGTGACATATACATAATATTATACTATCCTGTGTGGCCAAGTGGCCAGCTGGGTGGACTATGGCGAAACTCATCTCAGTTGATAAGACAGAGAGAGAGCGAAAGCGAGAACATGTGCGTGGCGTTATGTTAGTATGTCTCCAGCTTAATTGGGTCAACAACGGTGAAAGGAAACAATAACGAAGGTTATACGCGCCTTTTAAAACAACCGGAAGCCATTACATGGCCCGCGTTCATGAAACGGAAAAAATATCGCGTGTACGTGGCTAATTCTGTGTGTAGCGCTCCGGCATATAAGTGAAAGGTCCCGGGTTCGATCCTGTCCCTGGCAGTAGTAATTTGGTATTAGGACCGTTTTATTTAACAATTTAAAATTTTTTGAGGTGAAAACTTCTTTAGCCGCGTTGAGCACTTCTTGGTAGGGGGTAAACTTGTGGATTCGCGTCACTACACCGACATGCTTCGCGTCACTACACCGACATGCTTCGCGTCACCGACATGCTAGCGTCGTTATGAAAACAAAAGGCCTTAAATATATTTATAATAACATATATTTATATACTACATTCGTAATTAGACTTTGATGACTTACTTTTAAAGTTTATAATAAATTGGCGTTCTTGATATTGACAATGCACGTTTTCTCTGATGACAGAACGTCTTAAAAATTAATATAATATTCCAATCGTAATGTAGCTTTATGTGTTAGTTATGTATTAGTCCTAAGGTGCATAATTAACTGAAGTTGTTGCTAATATAATACCTTTTTCTACATTTCCCAGTCAGAAACTCAAATGTTTATGCAAATTGGGACATTTTTGCGATAATTCCTGTTATTGACCCTGTTTGTAGTATTTTGTTGTACGCAATCTTACTTCAAAAATCCTATTACAATGTAAAATGAGATTTTTTTTTAATTTTTTCATTTCAATTAAATGCACTCATATCTAATTAATTTATGATGTTTTGTAAGATGGTTATAACAAAAAAAAACCAGCTGAGTTTGTAGTGGGCTCTCAGTGTGAGATCTATAGAGCGAACATTTTCGTTCCTTAGACTTAAGACATGGTAAAAAGGAGACGGATTTATGTTACACACATAAGTCCATCTCGTTTTAACTCTGAGTAAAGTCTGAATCAAGTCAATACTGAGTACGCTCTATAGATGCACGGCACGTTCTACAGGGCACGTTTGGAACCCTCGGATACCGTCGTTAATCGTTATTATTATACTTAGTATACTTTGTTAAGGTACCTACTCAACGTTCGAAAAGTGTAGCTACCAATCTTGATTAAGCATACTTTGACTTTGACTTTATCGGAAAATCGGATTTTCCGGGAGAGTTCTTCGATATTCCGGGACGAAACCCTAACGCGTCGTCACTATCCCGGTCTTCAAATATACCGATTGCGTCGATCGTAGCTCTGTTGGGGTGCGATTGACGGAAAAACGAACAAACACACATTCGCATTTATAAAATTGGCATGGATATGGGTCATACTAATATTATGAATGCGAAAGTGTATTTGTTTGTTGATTTGTCCTTCAATCATGCGGCAACGGAGTAACGGAGCGACGTGATTTTTGGCATGGGTATGGTTGAGGTCCGGTAATAGACCTGGTTCATAGGCTTTTTTATCTCGGAAAATTGGGGAGTTCCAGCAGGAATAAAAAAACTTAAACCACGCGGACTAAGTCGCGAACATCAGCTTGTAAGCTATAAGTATAGGGATACTAGCTGATGCCCGCGACTCCGTCCGCGTGGATTGAGGTGTTTTAGGGGTATGAAAAACAGATATTAGCCGATTCTCAGACCTACTGAATATGCATATAACATTTCATAAAAATCGGTGAAGCCGTTTCGGAGGAGTATGGTTACTAACATTGTGACACGAGAATATTATATATAAGAAGATAGTAAGCAGTGCCGTGCCATTTCGCCTATATGAGCTGCACCTGTTTATCATCAACCTAAAAATAGCAACACGCTACAAGCGAACGTGTGATATTGATTTTATTTTCCTTCCTTAGCTACAACGACAAATGTTATTTCGATGAACTTACTTCAGACATCACGAGAACACTCGGAAGGGATTAAGTAAGCGGTTCCGGGCCATTTCGCCTATATGAGCTGCACCTGAGTATATATCGTCAACCTAGAAATACCTACAACTGGGTTTTATTACGTAAAAAATGATAGCTACCGTGTAACAGTCGCAATCACCTCCGATTCATTCAGCTAATCACATCAATTGAGACTGTAACAATGATTGATGTAGGTTTTTCATAATAGAGCTATAGGGGCCATACTGCCAACGCTTAAAGCCGTATTGTTTCATTATTGTTGACTTTCGTGTTTTAGAGTTATAATCCTTATTTTAGGAACGTCTAGGTACGTGACATCGAACTATCATTTTGGGTAATATTGCTTAGGTATTGCTTTAAGCGATGGCAGCATGGTCCCAGGACGAGAAATATTGATTTTATTGGTGGTTTTTTTTAATTCATCAATTATTTAATGTACCTACACCGATTGCTATATCTTACTCGAGTGAGAAATTTTGTGAGTGTTTACCTAGCCGAGATTTAAGTAATACTTCAAAATTATCTTCATACACAAATTATGTGCTTTTAATTCAATTAAGTCACTTTAAGTCCATCTTTTATTCGGCTTTTAAGAGTCGATTGTTAAGGGCGTGACGTCACACGACCGTAATGCAAGCGCAACTTTAAAGTTCCATAACATTTTCATTTGTTGAGATATTTTAATGATTCTTTCATGTTTTGTCTTAATTTTCATAATAAATTTTAAAAAATGGAAACTGCTCCATTTTCTAATCAAATCGTAATCATTTGACGGCTTAAAACGTATGAACTGTTTAAGGAGTCCATACATGCTTTTGACGTGCATGCATCTATGAAGTCCATAAACAGGTTATCAGTTTAACAAACGATTACGATTACGTTTTCCTTACAAAATCGGGGTGCTTAGCTACAACGACAAGTGTTATTCGATGAACTCTGACCTCGGACTTCACGAGAAACTCATAAGGGAACCGGTTTCCGAGTTATTTGCAAATTACTCTCACACACGTCAATAACACTTGTTAGATGTGCAATAATACAGCAACAACAACAAGTTCGACTACATAAAATACTATGGTTCGACAAACTTAACTGTCCCGGTGACAGCGTGGCTAGTATCTATGAAAAATAAAATAAAAATAAAAACTAAACAGGCATAACAATTAGTTCCAATTTTGGCCAACGGGCCAAGTAAGTTTGTGGAAGTATAACTCCTTAGTAATATCACAGTAGTCTAGGAAACGCAGCGGTTTGTATGGAGTAATTACATTGGATATGTAGTAGATAATAGAAGTAGAAATTTGGCCGAGTTGTATGGTACCAAAAGTTGTGTAGTACCAAAATTAACTCAGTAGAATAATTTTTCCGAACCGGTGGTAGATTCTTGATCATAAGTAGCACAAGTTGTCCTACGTGAAATAAATAAATCATTTAATATAATTTTTATTTCATAGTAAACCTGCAAAGCTGCAAGCTTGGTCCAAAGCCAAAACTTTGGCTTTTGCCTAACAAGGTTTCAGACCAATCTCGATCCGTACTAGTACAAAGCCGAATTAGTACCTAATCATGGATTTCTTTGGAATAGGCGCGATCCTAGAATCCTAACGGCAAGCGTTTTAGTGTTCCGGCACAAAGTCCTTAAAAACCGATTAGAGGTTTCGGTTTAACTGCCATACCCAGGTTTATCAGGTTAGCCCGCTACCACTTTAGACTGCATCTTCACTTTATATCAAGTGAGAACGCAGTGAATGGCTAACTTCTAAAAGTCTAAATTTCTAATCTACATCTAAACTAATAGGTATTATAATGAGGAAAGTTTTGATTGCTTGTTCAATTCAATTCAATTTTTTGTTTGTAATGGATACAATCAAAAACTACTCAACCGATTTTCAAATTCTTTCACCTATGGAAAGCTACATTATCAGCGAGTAACATTGGCTATATAAATCAAAAAAAATTGGAGATCATTACGAAAATATGAATAGTGTGAATAAAATCGGGAAATATCGTCTCGCAGTGGATAAAAAATAAGAAGCGTGTACCGTCGTCGCCACCAGTCGCCATCTGACTGGGTGAGCCGCGAAAATTCATTCAAAAATTATGGATTCCGTTGCGTTGGTTTCCACGTATAGATTTCCATATTTAATCAACACACATACAGACTTACTCGGTCTATTTAAAAGTAAAACTACTTGATTTGTGAGTACGATGCCTATTAGCTAAAACGTGGCTAAGTAGAAAAAAAGTGATTTTGAAGGAGCGTAAAATATTAATGGGAAGTGATAATGTGGCCAATTCTGTTAACACAATCTCTAGGCTAAAGTAAAATGACAGTCCTAAATCTAGCGCTGCCCCTTTCTTCAGGGAGGAGTATGAAAGGCATAGCAATATATAATAGAGCTTTAATTAGTTTAGTTTAGAGATGGTGTGTAACAGAATTGGCCTCAATGTCTTAGTGAAATACAAATCAAAATTACATTTGAGTTAAATGATTTCGTTTTAAATACAGTCTAATATTTTATCAAGAACTGGCCATCCTAGCTAGATTTTTAGATCTGTATTAAGAATAACTAGCCCTCCCTCGTTTTGTATTTAAAAAGCTTTAAAACGTACATAACTGTGCTTTAAAGTAAGTTACATTTACGTTACGAGGTGTTAACAAATTTCTTCGAATTTCAATTAAAATACTACGAACTAATCATGTCTTTGGGAAAAGGTAGGAAGTATGTAATTGTATTACGTAAGTACTATAATACTTTATTTTATAAGTTAATCTATTGAATCAAAAAAAATGATTTGCTTCCCAAACGTAATTAATGCTGTTTTGTTTTTGTTTTCACTTATTATTAAATAAAATTAACGCTGTGCTAAAAATCCTATTCTGTGCTCATACCTCAATAACATCTACATATTTTAATATCTACACATGTTAGGAACACAATTCCAAGACAAATCAATAGAGAATTTTCTGCTTTTGAAGACAGAGTAAAACCTCAAAATCGACCGTATATGGCTTAGCTTCTTTCTACTTAACAACCACATACGTAACTGGTGAACTGCTTTCGCCACGGCACACAAATATCCAAGGCATAACTTTTAATGTAAAGCTACATGAATTATTTAACTGAAAGTAAGCCACAAAAAAATTATCCACTCACTTCCAAGCGGCGTCTGTCCGCTCCCGAATGCAAAATCCAATAGGAATGTTATCAGCACGGTTTTATCACTCGCGTTTTTTAAATCGACACGACCGACCTCCTCGCCTGCCAGCGTAAAACTGGACTTGACTTGGGACTGATAGCTCAGTCAAGTTGATTACGTCACCGATACGTAGCCTGGTTCTGTTCGTGTGACGTTTCGTGAATGCAGAATGTAGAGATCTTGATGTCTTTTGATATTATTATCGCATGGCCTATAGTCACGTTGGGCGAGCGTGTTGGGCCAATGCTAGGCCAAACATTGACTTCTATAGCTATCATACGCCTTACAAGATTGGAAAGTTCATTGGCACGATGTCGGAACTATGTCTCTCTATGATTATGGTAGCTCAATGCCTCGTTGGTCTAGTGGTTAGCATGTTCGACTGCAACCGACGAGGTCCCGCGGGTTCGAGTCCCGGGTCGGGCCATAATTAAGTAAAGGGTTTCTCTGACAAGAAATGCTCAGTACTAACCCGGAGTTAGGAATTTGGCGATGTTTCGCCCCGTACCTCGGAGAGCACGTAGCGCCGTCGGTCCTGCGCCTGATTTTTCTCCAGTCGTGTCGGACTATCCATCCCATCGGGCTATGAGAGTAAAGGAACAGAGTGTGCACCTGTGAATGGCACACACTTGTGCACTATAATATATCCCGCGCAGATGGCTAATTTATTTGGAGATTGACCGCCCGAATCGCTCGAAAGGACATTATTATTATAAATTGGTACTTGGTAGTGACTCTTGACCCCTTTCGACGCTTATTTACAGTTGGATCACGAGACGAGCTCAGCCTTGAACGTACGCTACGTTTCGAATTTCGATAACCTCCCTGGCGCAGTGATGAGCGCTGTGGTCTTACAAGTGGGGATGCTGGGTTCAAACTAGAGAAACTTCAGAAATTACATTTTTAAGTGTTCCGTACCTCAAAAGGAAAACACGGAACCCTTATAGGATCACTTTTTTCACTATCAGTCAAGACCCTTCTTCTCAGGAACGCATGGAGGTATCAAGCTGAAATTTATATCAAATACTCAGGTCTACTGTCCCTTGGAGCTGTGAAAAAATTAAACTTCTAAGCCAACGCAATCAAAAGATACAGCCGTTTATGCTGCAATTTTTCGACACTCGCAAGGGAATCAAAACCTACAGGGTACTTCCCGTGAACTCAGAATCTTGAAATTTGGTACGAACCAAGTACCAACGTCTTATAGCAATTAGCACAGGTAAAGGAAAAATTGCGAAGAGTATAAATTATTAGTTACATCATGTAATAAAAATATTTTTTATAATTTTAAACTTACTACATGTTTTTACGGGACCCTCGGTGCGCGAGTACGACTCGCACTTGGCCGGTTTTTTTTGTGAGATAGGCTAGCGCTTAACGACTATCATGCTTAGTGCAAAGCAATGAGGTCTAAGTTGGAACGTGCTTGCCTAGAAGATGCCTATTCACTCTTGCCTTGAGGGTACCTAAGTTATATGTCGCAGGAAACACGTGCGCTAGGAGGGTGTTCCACACCCCATCGGTTCAAATCGGAAACAATCTGATTTTTTTGGTCTAGTCTGGATAGAGCTTCTGCCGTGGCTACCGTACCATACCTACCGATAAAGATGTAGCGTACGATTCCACTTAGCAACCGTTGTGGGGGATAAGTTTTGCTTATCATATTCACGATCATGTTTTGGTGGCATGATGCAATTTTTTATTGTTTTGATAAAGATAAGGTGCGCCCTTATCTTTTTATGGTCGAAAGGTACAGATCAAGAGAGCAACCAACGTATACTTAGGCAAGTTTGTTTCACCTCGCGCAATACAACTTTTTTTAATGCCACTACAAGTTAGCCCTTGACTGCGATCTCACCTGACGGTAATTGATAATGCAGTCTAAGATGGTAGCCGGCTAACCTGTTAGGGGTATGGCAGTTATATTAAACTCATACCCCTAACACTACACGGCATCGTACCGGAACGCTAAATCGCTTGGCGGCACGTCTTTGCCGGTAGGGTGGTACCACGGCCGAAGCCTCCCACCAGGAGCTAGACGACGGAGAATTCAGAAATTATAAATTCCCAAATTTACCTTGACAACAGCGCTCAACAGTCAACACTGCGCCACGGAGGTCGACAAAAGGTAAAAAAGGCTTTCAAGGTTTCTGACAGACAGCGCGATCTCACCGGGATTTAAAAAATCATGTGGTTATCAAAAAATTAAATCCACTGACATTATCCCTATATCTTTATCCCTTAAATTTTACTTATCTTTAGCCTATATTTTTATCCATGGAAGTTTTGCTGTGAAAATGTTATTTACGAGTACCTACCTATATTTGATAGGTTTAAATTTGGGTATTTCAATTCAAATTCAAATGTTTTTTACAACAAGTACTTTTGAATCGTCAAGTGAATCTACCACTGGTTCGGAATGCCATTCCTACCGAGAAAAACCAGCAAGAAACTCGGAGGTTGCTCTTTTTAAATAAGTATTTCATTTACAATTATTATATCAATATATACTGTAACCGCTGTCCTTAGCATTGCTGGAGTGAGCAAATCCATGCTCCTCTATCATTTACATAATCTTCAACAGTATTCCAGGCATTCGGCAATACGAACTCAACACATTTAGTTTTTTTTTGTATTTAAAAGTAGATTGTTTACCGTAAACCAGTTCGTGACTTGAGAAATTGCAGTATTTACGTCGTCAAAGTTGTCCTTATGTCTATCGACTTTAAAAATCAAGGACGTATCATCAGCAAATAGTACAATATCGCAAGGGACCCAAAATGGAGCCTTGAGGAATACCCATTAGTGAGGCTGATCCGGATGACTTCACATCGTTGATACATACTGTTTGAATGCGATTACTGAGGTAGGAAGCAATGAGGCCAAGCACAGTGTCTTTGACTCCATAGTAGCTCAACTTAACTAAAAGCGTCTCGTGCTGAACGCAATCGAATGCCTTAGACAAATCACAGAAAATACCATTAACATTCTGTGATTTCTCCCACACATCGAATATATGTTTTAACAGCGTTGCGCCCGCATCAATTGTTGATCGACCTTTAGTAAAACCATACTGCTCAGAGTGAGTGTGGTGAAGAAGTTTATTTGAATTAAAGTGCTGAAGCATAATTTTTTCAAATATCTTGCTGAGTGTTGGCAAAATTGAAATTGGTCTGTAATTATTTGGATCGCTTTTTCTACCCGATTTAAAAAGTGGAATCAATTTGTTGCCCTTCATAAGGTCTGGAAAGTATCCTGAATCTACAGACTCATTAAAAACTAGAGCAAGATATGGTGCAATAACATTAATAATATTGCCGATATTTTTTATGGATATCGGCAATATTATTTATAGGTCTCATTTAATAGGTAAAAACTTTCACTCGGGCTGCAGATCAGAGACAATTTTAGAAATAATAAACTCCAAAATGGCCCCTGACGAGGATCTAGCCCGGGACGACTCATACGACCAAAGCGCTCACCACCGCGAAAGAGGTCGTCAAAAATGGGGAAATAGATTAGACCTAATAATTACACGATTGCCTACAAAAAGAAGTGCAATGTTTAGGTGTTTAGGTGTTCTTATTTTTTTTTTTTTTACAAAATAATATGTCTAATTAACAGAAAATAAGTGGACAAAGGTATTCCACCATGAGTTCTAAATGCCTGAACAGATTTGGATGTATAGGTTATCGTTAGAATCTTTACATCATCCCGAGTGACACTGGCTATAAATATCTAAAAAAAACATATATGGCGAGGCAGTCGTGCTTTTTTTTAATTATGTTCACTTGTTAGTATAGATACTTATGATCATTAATCAGGTAATTTGAAGTCGTTACGCACCGCATTATTTTGTAATAACTATACAAGTTTCTGGTTACCTAACGAACGTGCAAATTAACTAAATATTATATAATTTAATAAGGAGAAAATATCTACCGCAGATACCTAGACCGTGTTTAATTAGCATGGTCATTCATATAATATTTAAGTAATTGTACATTAGTGATGATGCCTACAGGTTTAAAGAGAGATTTATTTTCCCAAAAAATATGAAAAGGTCACTTACAGAAAACTTACAATAAACTATGCTTCAAACATATAAAGTACTGAATAGGTGATCTTAAACAGAAAGAAACTACCAATTCACAAACCAATTATACTAAAGTTCATCTAGAAAATGCTTGATCAATTTTTTCTTGGATTTTACAAAAGATTTCTAATTATGATTTTCGCCTTTGTCAAAAATAAATTATTTCTTACTGATTATGAAATTGAGGGACAAAAGACCTTAAATTAACATCTTCTGTCAGTTTAAAGTTTGATAATTATCGATCTATCGACTAAAGAGAATAAGTGCGTTGAAATTTGATGACGTCACAAGTCACAACTATTGCATTTCATACAAACTTCCATACCAGAAGCGCGTTTTTGAGTTTGATAAAGAGTTTTTGATTTGTTTGAGTTGTCATCGTCCTTATTGTGAGAGAAAAATCCAGTCTAATCCTCTTTCTCTACATTATAAAGGAACTAGCTAATGCATGCGACTTCGTCGGCGTGAATTGAGGTTTTTTGTTTCCTGCGGGGACTCTTTAATTTTTCGGGATAAAAAGTAGCCTATGCGCTATTCCAGACTAAATCTGTGCCAAATTTTTCTCAGATCTGTTCAGTTGTTGTCGTGATTGAATAACAAACATCCATCCATACATCCATCCACCCATACATGCATCCATCCAAACTTTCACAACTTTCGGTATCCAGCCGGGGCCGAATCCTACAACCTAAAATAAAACTTGAACGTCATTTTCCAACAAATTCTGCCTCGTAATGCCACGTTCTAAATAGAGACAATGAAACCATACGCCAAAAGCGGCGATTCGATCATACCTACTCTCGTATATTTAGCTAGCTTTTTCCCGCGACTTTGTCCACGTTCAGTTTATTTTATTTCTATCGCGAGATAGGCTTGCGCTTGCTTAGTGCGAAGCAATGATGAGGTCTAGGTTGGTACGCGCTTGCCTAGAAGATGCCTATTCACTCTTGCCTTGAAGGTACTTAGGTAATAATTGGCAGGAAACACGTGCGCTGGGAGGGTGTTCCACACCCTATAATAGTGGTACGGATCAGAAACGTCGAGCAAAAAGGCTTCGTGCGAGCAGATTCGTTCAAGTTCGATTTTCAAACAAATTACACACCCCGATTTTTCCCCTTAGGGGTTGAATTTTCAAAAATCCTTTAGTAGCGGAGGCCTACGTCATAATATCTGTATGCTAAATTGGAGCCCGAACCATCCAATGGTGTGAGGCGTGCGTTGATAGATCAGTTAGGCAGTCACCTTTTCCTTTTATTATTAGCTGACGAACTACCTCGTTGGTCTAGTGGTTAGTATGTTCGACTGCGGCCGACGAGATCCCGGGTTCGAGTCCCGGGTTGGACCATAATTAAGTATTGAGTTTTTCTGACTAGAAATTCTCAGTACTAGCCCGGAGTTAGGAAGTTGGCGGTGTTCACCCCCTTGCCTCGGAGAGCACGTTAAACCGTCGGCCCTGCGCCTGATTTCTCTGCGGTCGTGTCAGACTATCCGTCCCATCGGGCTATGAGAGTAAAGGAACAGAGTGTGCACCTGTGAATGGCACACACTTGTGCACTATAATATATCCCGCGCAGATGGCTAATTTCTCCTGGAGGTTGGACGTTAAACCGTCGGTCCCGGGTATTATCACTAACATGATAATAGTCGTTAAAGCCCGCCAACCCGCATTGGAGTAGCGTGGTGGGTCTAAGCTCTAATTCCCTCTCTCCTATGAGAGTGGAGGCCTGTGCCCAGCAGTGGGCCGTTAATGGGCTGTAGTGGTGGTGGTGGTGGACTAGCCGACGCCCGCGACTTCGCGCGTATTAAGATTTTTAACATCTTGGAGGGCCTCTTCGATTTTAACATGTACCTCCGTACAATAAAATGAACAGAATATGACATTGCTAATAGCTATAAAGTGCCTTTAAACGAGCGTACAATACGTGTTCGATACTCGGTCTGCACTCTGCATCCAATACTAATTTGCTGATCCATCCATCTATACTAAGGCCCAATTGCACAAGGACTCTTAATAGTTAAATATTTTAATGCTGTCCCTTTTTTGGCAACTACAATTTGCATTTGGTAAAAAGGGACAGCATTACAAAATTTAACTAAATCAGTATACTTACTAGTGGTTCGCCCCGAACTGAAACCACGCGGTATTTTTTTTATTCCACGTAAGATGGTGCTAACGTCTATTATTTGTAAGCACAAACGAATAAATTTTTACAGAGCGTCATCTATTGACTTCGTTGTGAAGTTCTGTTAAAAATACTGAAGCTCATTAAAAAACTAATAATTTCGTTTCCTTATAATATTTATATAAATTTAGTATTTGTTGTTCAAGTATAGGATATAATTCAAATAATTGATCAAGTTTCAGGTTCAACCTTTCAGAAGAGTCCTTTGAGAGTTCTGAGGTCAACTTTAGACGTTAGAAAGCCCCCCATTTCGTCAATTTTAGGGGAAATATAAAAAAAAAAAAAACCAAAAAGTCCTTTTTGGACTCTATTCCTAATTATCTTTAAATTGATATACCGCAACCCTATGTTACGCTATAATAGTAGATTATACACCAAGAGGATAAAGCACTGTTTTATGTCACGGGCGCTACATTGAACTCCCGAGCGCAGCGAGGGTGTTATAAGTTAATTCCCGACCAAAGGGAGGGAATTAAGATTGAGTCCTGAGTGCAGTCAGGGATTCAAGCGCCCAAGAAAAAAACTGCTTTATCCCGGTGGTGTATACTCTACTTTATACTTCTACCATAACAGTAAAACAAACTGTAACGGTTAGATATTTATTGCAAATCATAGTAAGTAGGATACATAGGTCTAGTAAATAATAAAAAGAAAAGACAAATTAAACTTTTTATTTCAAACTTTTTGCTTTTCATGCTGCCAGTGTTTATGCAGGTACACATACTCCTTGGTTTAAAAACTTTTATGTCAAATGGTACGATCGTTTGGTCGACCAGTCTGGAGCCTAGACTCTGTTGTGCATATTTACAGTATGGGGTTGGTCAACTAGTTGGGCGATCGATCGACTAGATTACGGCCCTAGGGCATGAAGACTGACTTTAGACCCGCAAAAGTATGATTAAAACAGTAGTAAAGGTATGGTAGAAGTATAAAAAATATTTTACTTCGTATTCACTTCTATGAGAGCCCCCCTGAAATAAAGATTTTCATAACTTTTTAAGCCATCGGTCATCGGTTTACTGACAGACGGACGGACGGACAAGTGCAAATTCACTCAAGTAGGCTCAGAGACCTTCGCTTCACTCGGTCAATTATACTAATATTATTAATGCGAAAGTTTGGATGGATGGATAGTTTGTCACGCGAAAACGGCTAAACGGATCTGGATGAAATTTGGCACAGAGACAGAGTAATCTGGAACAACACTTTTTATCCCGGAAAATTAAAGATTTCCCGTGGGAACCAAAAAATCTCAATGCGGACGAATTTGCGGGCATCAGCTAGTTTTTAAATAAAAAGCTTTCAAAAACAGCAACAATTTCCTTATTATGAGTTACGACCCTTACCCCCAGGTTAACTCGCTACCGTCTCAGACTGCATCATCACATTCCGTTACCCGTTGTCCTAGGTTTGTGACGAAACCGACGCGGCCCAACGCGACGCGAAACGACTCCATAGAAAATGACACACGATGTAGGTCATTAGGAGACTCTCATTTAGGCTTCCATACCATCGTTGAAGTTTTAACATTAAGCATAGGTATTAGGTCCCTATACGTTTTAAACACTTTACGCGCTAAAATATCACGTTTATTGTTTGCGGGCCTTTTAATTTTAATTTAATTTTCTGTGCCATCGTTGAAGTTTTAACATTAAGTATACCTATACTTTTTAAATACTTTCGTAAAACAAAAGAAGGGGGACGCTCATAAACACGTTTTTTATGCAGCAAGCCTCGCTTAATTTTAAGTTAATTTCATTTTTTGTTATTCCAAACATTGTTAAAATTTCAAGTACTTATTACCTACTTAACCGCCTCGGGTTTAGCGATAAGACCTAATGTACCTACTTATTGTTCATTTCTTGTTTGTAACATGTTTCTTTGTATATTTGTGGTGTACAATAAAGTATACACATACAGGTACATATTTTTTAAATACTTTTGTAAAAGAAACCAGAGGGCATTTTTAAATACTTTGTAAAACAAAACAAGAAGGGCGCTCAAAAATCACGTTTTTGGTATAGGAGCTCTTAATTTTTATTTTTATTTAATTTTTTCTTAGAGACATTGTTAAAATTTCAACTGTCTATCTATTACAGGTCATGAGATATAGCCCGCTGACAGACAGACGGACAGACAGCGGAGGCTTAGTACTAGGGTCCCATTGGCACCCTGTGGGCATGGAACCCAAAAAATTAAAAAGTATGTAAATTACAACACATTGAAGACATCATAATATTTCATGCTACACGCATGATGTTTAAATTCCCTCTAGAGGTCACCCAGAGGTCGCCGCTGAGCTTACACCTCTTCCGTGATATCCCACAGAGGACGGATTGACATTGGCGCGACATTGCCAAGGTCGCGGCTATCTCCTCAGAGGCGAGAGGTCGGCAGTGGTCACGCTAGTAGAGGCTATTGCATAACTTAGGAAATATGTTGTAAATCAGTAACGACTGTGTTAAACAGCATTAGTTAAGTTGAGGTTATTATACGATTGATGATTTTCTAAATGACAAAGTCGCATGGAAGCAACAGACCTCGCATCCAGTGACCCACAAGTCAGTGTAATACTTGAAACGTAACATATGTGCTGTATTGTTTAATTATTGTAACCTTTTCTTTTTTAAGAAATGAGCAATTGCTGAGTTTCTTGCCGGATCTTCTCAGTAGAACACCTTTCCAAACCGGTGGTAGAGTCTTAACATATCATAAGTGACACAATTTGTCCTATGAGAAATAAATAAATCATTTATCATTTATAACAGTAATCTGCAAAATACATTTCACGGGAACTCTTTGATTTTCCATGATACAGCTGTGTATAGCCGGGTTATAAGCTATTCTCATTCCAAATTTCAGCCAAATCGGTTCACTTATTGCACTGTGAAGGAGTAACAACATACACCCAAAATTTCACATTTATATTAAGTATTTTCCAGGATAAAATGTGTGTTAATTCAGGTTATAAGCTATGCTCATTCCTAATTTCAGCCAAATCGATCAAAAGAGTAACAAACATCCAAATTTACCCAAACATCCTCACATTAATATTAAGTATGATTAATCCCTACTTTGCAAAATAAATAATATACTGTACATATGGTAAAATAATATCAAGAATTTCGACCTAACTCAACCAGAATGTAAAAATACCAGTTGATTGTTGGTTGGTTTATATTTCTGCATTAAATAAAATAGACGAAGCTGGATTTATTACATTTATAATATTATTATGATTATAAGAGGAAATCAAAACAATGTTGGGTATTTTGCGCTGAGCCCCACCTACATAAGGAAATATTATTTTTCTCAACAATGCACCTATAGTTTACCTATAAGTTACAAATGTTATGTAATACATAATTGATACGTAAATGTGTATAGTTAGTACTATTTTTTATTAGTGAATAAATGTCCTCCCAAAGGAATTTGGTCAATCTCCACTGAGATTAGACATCTGTCCGATTGACCAAATTCGATATAATGTTAACACCTATAATAGTGCACAAGTGTGTATGCAAACACACACTTGTGCACTATATTATCACACAGGTGCACTCTTTGTTCCCTTACTCTCATCCAATGGAAAGGAAAATCCGACACAACGTGTGAGAGGTCAGGCGCAGCAGCGACAGCTTAATGTGCTCTCAGAGGTACTGGGTGAAACAGACAGATAGACTCACTTAAGTATTTAAGATTATTTTTAAATTGTATAAGCAGTAAAAAGTAAGTATTGTGTTTGCCACAGTCCTTATAAGCCTTATTTCTTTGCATAAGCTTTTCAGGATTGTAACAATAGCTCACAAACCACAGATTACTATTCAGGAATGCTGAATATCGACATTTTGGTGGTGCAGACCTACTTATAAACCTAATTTTACTTACATGATACTTATTTTTAGCAATATCCATTCAATAACAATTATTATACTGAAAGTGTACTGCATCAATGTCAAAACATTTTTATGTCTTCAACTATCCTTTATGGGCAGTCTCAAAGATAAGTGAAGCCATGTTTTGACATTGATGCAGTCCTGTAATGATTGATGCAGAGTATCTACAATCGTGCTGCTGCGCTAAATTAAACACTCAGGATTAAATCATTATAGTTCTTAGTTATGATGATCAGCTATCAAGTTCATTTCAATTCCCCGGTGTAGGCTTTTAGGTATGCCACAGGGGCACAGGTTGTTTTGTTTCGCCAGTGTTGAGTAGGTATATAGATAAATAAGGCACGAAAAACATATCAAGTTATCAGTCAATTCAGGAAAATATAATAATTATGCATCTGATAGAAGAGATAGAGACATAGATCACAGAAATGAATAAGTAGTACCTACTTATTCTTAGCTTAATTATTTAATAACTCATTGAGTTAAAAATTATAATGCAGCCAACAACAAAAATAAGTGATGTTTTTTTCTGTTCAATAATAGGTAAATAAGGGGTAAAAATCACCAAACAAACCCACAGGCAATGACTAAACAATAAATACTGATGAAAAATCAATTCCTTGCAATCATATTATGTGGTATTACCGGCTTAAACAATGTTATCAGAGATTATAATTAATAAGGCAAAGTTATTGAACTTATCTCTACCACTGGATAACCTTTATACAATGTTTTGTCAAAGTGCATAAACTCACCGGGAATGCAGCTGGATGTGGCGAAATATGTGGTGAAACTCACGTTAGTAAAACACAATCAATTGCAATTGAAAAGTGAAGTATAATGTAATGTAGCCACGGTATCCACTCAATACTCATACACTTTAGACCAGAGACAAGTTAACCAGAGATAGACGCACGAACTTCATAGACATTTTTGAGAAACGTAGAGGCTATACAATTTCACGTTATATCTATAGATAAAAAGCAATATCTACCTATACTTCAATTTCATTCATATTTGATTGTCTGTCTCACCTTCTTATGGCATTTAATAGGTATACATTTTTGTGCTCTTTCCCACAATTTCTATAGATGTGAAAGGCATGAATGGGTTATTATCGTAGTAATATGGCGTAGTAAATTAAGGGATGGGCCTCGAGACGGTGGTACAAAATCGTAACTAATAGTAAAAAAATAGTGTTGCACTTTTTCGTAAAATATCGTTTTTTTTATCGGTTTTCGGTAAATTACCGATTTTTATTACGGGTATCAAGCAAATATTAATTTTTCTATTCTAAGGTTATAAATAAAACAAAAAGCTTTTAATTTTTTTTATTAAATCTTTTGTATTATTTTCGTTTGAATAATATGCTAGTAAGCTTAAATTTCCGCGCGCCCTGGTCAGAAAATAAGCCTAGAACAAACTCAGCCGGGTATAATTTTTGTTATCACAATCTCACAATAATACTTAAAACTACTAGACTAGACAACTCTGAGCAATTCATTCATAAATAGGTTAATTATATGTTTAAAAACAACTTAGATTTTAAGAGACATCTCTCAGATAATATTACCATGTTTTGAGAAATATCCAATAACATGGGTAGCTTGGAATGAATTACTATATTTTAGTCGTTTTCTGACCAATGTTTCATGCTGAACAAAATTCAATGCCTTGGAGGAACCACACAAGACGCCCCCCGATTATAATGAGAAGCAGGGTCGAGTATGACTTGATTTAAATAATAATACTTATTTTGATTGTCAGAAAATACAATAAGTAAAATACTTAATTAACATAATAGATAAAATATTTATAACGCTAAGCGTGCCACTATTGTACTCAGAATATAAATTGTTGGGATTTTTTTAAAAATTATAATAATTATAACAACAATAGGCACTTTTTGCTTGATGTGTACCTATGAGACAATAATAGAAAGTATATAACGGAATAAAATGCTCGAGTAGGCTTTTACATCTGGTATTGTTGTGATGTCTAATGTTTCATCAATAACTACAAACTGTCTAACTAAATTAAGTCTGTGAATAGTCACAAGCTTGACCCAACCTGAGATAATTAAAATTATTCTAGCAATTAAAAGGTAATCCTACTACTACTTACAATGATTATATTTTACAATACCAGTTGCATAATTAAAATCTACCTTTTTAAAGTCATACATTGGAGCCGATTCTGTAGTTCTGTAGTGCACAATTATAACAACAATAGGCACTTTTTGCTTGATGTGTACCTATGAGACAATAATAGAAAGTATATAACGGAATAAAATGCTCGAGTAGGCTTTTACATCTGGTATTGTTGTGATGTCTAATGTTTCATCAATAACTACAAACTGTCTAACTAAATTAAGTCTGTGAATAGTCACAAGCTTGACCCAACCTGAGATAATTAAAATTATTCTAGCAATTAAAAGATAATCCTACTACTACTTACAATGATTATATTTTACAATACCAGTTGCATAATTAAAATCTACCTTTTTAAAGTCATACATTGGAGCCGATTCTGTAGTTCTGTAGTGCACAATCTCTTAACTAAACTAAAATGACAGCGTTAAAAATATTGCTAACCCTTTTCATAATACTTCCTACGGAAAGGGACAAAATTAGATTTAAAACTGTAATTTTTTTAGTTTAGTTTAGAGATTGTGTTATACAGAATATTAAACTTAAAAATACAATACTACTTACAATAATTACATTATGACATAGAAAAACATTATTGATAACAAAATAAGAAATCCAATCAAGTTACAATATTCCTTAAACCAAACTTTGATCACAATGGTGACATTATAGGAGTTTAGGTAAGTAAAATAAATAAAGCGCGGTATAACATCTTTCATGTACATAAGTGATATAAATAAATAGAACAGAAAAACCACTCTGCTTTAGTAATAGTTTTTGCTAAGATATAGAGGACATGCATATTTTAAAGTGTAATTGTGACTTAGTAAGAGGAATAGCGATAACTATTAAATAAACTCCTTTTAAATTGACATTCTTTACCAACAACATGTTGAATTATAACAATAACATTTACATTATAAGCACAGCTTTGAGGTGGGACTAATAGGCCTATTACACTACACTTTTGAAAGGGACCCTTACACCTGAATCAGTGTAGTGTAATAAGATGTAGTGACGAAGGGTCCCTAATTTAATCCTTATTGCTGTGTAATAAGCGACGCTCTAACTAGCGGCCACGCCCACCCTTAATACAGGGCCCTTTGTAAAGTGCAGTGTAATAGGCCCATAAGTAAGTAGCGAACTACGAATAAATGTTTTACAGTCCCACAAACTTAACTGACCCGTTGACAGCGTCGCTTATAAATATTAAAAATAAAATAAAAATAAAAACTGAACATGCATAAAATGCATTAGTTCCAATTTTGCCTAGATAATTATATAAGTAGTACCAGGGACCATAATAGTACAAGATGTTCTATTGACTCATTGATACAGAATATGTCATAGTACATTAATATATAGATACAAAGGAGAACGGTCATCTGTGACCCAGACCCGACAGAAACGTGACATATCTCATTTTTTTTGTTATTTTTTATTTAAATTTAAATTATTTATATCTTTTATATTTGAAATCAATGGCTAACATCAAAATATTGCCTTATGTTTTTGTTCAGGCGTCACACAAAAAAAAATACAAAAATGCCTATTTATCTACAAAATTCGTAAATGTATGTAACTAAATGACGATAAAATAGCTGTGGGATGTATCTAGGTGACCTGGAGATGCAGCTGGATTATGTAATTTTTGAACTCTTAGTACTAAAATCAACTTAGGATTCATTAAAATCGTTGTATTCGATGATTTCTTGCAATAGGCAGTTATATGCAAAAAAAAACGGTCACGTACTGCCTGCAAGCTATGGCTCAGGTAGCAAGACACGTTACAACAAAAATGTATTACACATATATTATGTTTGATGAGAACATTAACGAAATAAACACAATAACAGAATCACAGTAAAAGAACATTGGGAAGTTGCGCACACGTTATAAGTGTCGTCTTTTACCTAGGGTGGGCTAGACATCGTGAACACTTTGACCACCCTGCACTGGGTATGGATTATATTTTAAGGGACATAGAAATCCAATAAAACTTTATTTCAACATATTGTTCTTTTTTGTTATAGATCATGGAACCCCTAATGATAGACCGTACCTAAGTCTCTGATCTGCAATGAATCATCGAATACGACGGTTTTAACTTTTAATGAATCCTAAGTTGATTTTAGTACTGGGAGTTAAAAATTACATAATCCAGCTGCATCTCCAGGTCACCTAGATACACCCCACAGTTATTTTATCGTCATTTAGTTACATATATTTACGAATTTTGTAGATAAATAGGCATTTTTATATATTTTTTGTCTAACGCCTGAACAAAAACATAAGGCAATATGTTGGTGTTAGCCATTGATTTCGAATATAAAAAATATATAATTTAATAACTATATAAAAAAGAACATAAAAAATGAGGTATGTCTCGTTTCTGTCGGGTCTGGGTTTTTTTTCTATGGGGCCTAGATAATTAGATAAGTAGTACCAGGGACTATAATAGTACAAGATGTTCTATTGATTCATTGATACAGAATATGTCATAGTACATTAATATATAGATACAAATTTAATTTAAAAAGTAGTTGAATTGTAAAATACTATCGATTGCTGTTATACGAATTGTGCCTTTGTGTCAGTGTCTTAAAATTATCGGTGATAAAAAAAAATAGCCTATGTCCTTCCACGGGATGCAACGGGACGAAATTTGGTAGAGATAGGTTGCAGGGCACATTTGGAAGGACACATCCCGGAAGATTAAGGAGTTCCGCGGGAATAAAAAGCGTGTGGCACATTCACACACGGCAGAAGTGAAACTTCAGAAAAGTAGCCTACGAGAGAATGAGATAAATATAACTTGTATTCTATCTCATTCTCTCGCAGGCTAAATCCTATTATGAATATGTTTGTCCCTATGTGGTGTCGCTTTTTCGTTTCATCAAATTTTCAAATCACAACGATTCTAAAGTTTCACTTCAAAAAGCTTAATGCGGACGAAGTCGCGGGCATCATCTAATATGAAATAAGTAAAGATCCTAAATTCGAGTCTAATGAATGTGGTTAAAACTTTCTACGTAATACAAATTAGTTACTTCGACGTCACACAGATCTATAGCTTGCACCTTTGGTAACCTTGGTTGCAATCAAATTTTCCATTTCCGTTCCCTTTTTTCGTGAATCGACATTACTAATTCTATTGAAGTTAGTGCACCATTGTTTAACATGCATTTTAATGACAAACAGCCAAAGAGCATTCAGAAAGTCTGATTTTTGTTCAACACAATTCGACCATGATGTGTCCTAGACCTGTTAATTTACTAATTAAATCTGTGTATATGCAAATTAGTGCCTGAAATTTTATTGATGTATAGAACAATTTCTAGTTATTGGAATGTGAATTGAAGAAATGGTTGAATTTCGTTAGACAATAGTGCACAATTTTGAAATTCTGCACTATGCAGTTTTGGTAATAAATATCTGCAGATTGCAATGACGATGTAAGACACAGCTTGAGTCTTCAATGCATTTACAGATGGAATACATTCTTCAATAAAATTTAAATTTTGTAATCCGTACTATGTAGGTTGAGTATTACTTGTCCAATTGTTTATTAATTTACTCAGTGTACTCAGCATTTTGTCATTGCAATTTGCTGGCGCAATTAGCATACAAAGATTTACCAGTCGAAATGTCATTAATCAATATTGTTTTGTACAGTTCTACAAATTGATGACAGTCTGGATGTTTGCTACATCCATCCTGCCTCTAATTTGGCCAAACAAAATCCAGGGGATCCTAGATTAGGCGCGCAAGACTCACTGGTATTGATTTCAATTATTCAGACCAAAGATGTATGTCATGAATGAAGTTACGTAAACAAAGAGGCTTACTTTCTTGTAAGTCTTTGGCATCGAATTTCATCAATTCTAGCTTTATCAGGGATTCATTCCAAAAACATTTGAATTGAATTGAAATAATCAGGTATTGTAAGAATATCTGTATATGTTTTCATCAGCATGGACACAGCGTGGGCCACCTCTATGGTGAAAATTTGTGCAGCTAATTTGACCTGAAAAGAAAAAATTATAAATTGATTATCCAAGTTTATGCAGATAGGTTTGTTAAAAATATAGAAGTGTACACTATACAGTCAGATTTCGATTTTGAGGGAAATTGTTCCAATAATAAAAATTATCAAAATGCAACTTCTTGTTAAAATTTAGACAACCATTCGAAAACACAGGGAACAATGCCAGATAATTACAAAATGTCATCCAAGTTCATGCAGAAAGGTTTGTTAATTACAAAACGGATAAGGGGCATACAAATGGAATCATGATTGCCATACAGTGAGTAAGGCAGTTAGCCCCAGGTGCATCTTAGACTGCATCATCACATACTAGTTGCATATTGAAGTAGTGGTTCACCCAAAACTAAGAAGTGTAGGACACCCTTGAAGTACACCCTTGGACTACTATTTATTTGCATCTAGTAAATAATCTTACATCTGTAATAGGTGTTTAAAACATTCACTATCATAAGGTATTGTCACAGTATAACTACATTCTGATAAGACTACAGTTAGTTGTAGCACCTAAGTCTGTCATGGCCCGGTTTCCTCTGTTATGGCCACAGGGAACGTCAGTTATTGATTTTGAATGAAATCAGTCTAATAACAAAGAATGTCAAAATGGTAAGCATTTTAGGCACCAGTTTTCTCCTATTACTTGTACTAAAAAGGTACTTGATTATAGATCAAAGATAAATGTGCATTAAAAAGCCCTTAGGTGGAAATTATAACTGGAAATTCTAACATGTAGATGGCTAGCATCTAGATGTTTAAATTTCTGGTCACTATTTAATGAAGTTAATTTGTTTATAATAATTGGGTGCTAAATATTTAAACAAAGGTATTTATTAAGAACAGAATTCTAGTAAAATCAGCAGCTTGGTATGATGCTAAAAAACTTATTTTGTACTTGCCTTAATTTTTCATAGAAATTGTATAGTTTTAACATGTTTCGCTTTCAGTTTTACAGCCTCACAGCGTCTGAAATCCTTTCTATTGTACAACTTTTCACTGCACACCAATTCAGGTCAATTCCTTATTCTGAAAATTATTGCAGACACATTTAAGTAAATGGTACATCATAATATTAGCATAGCATTAGTGTATATTCATACAGCGGGCCAATGCCCATACAAATGACAGACCCGGCTACTGTGACCAATATATAACAACTTATGGTTGAGTATGCCATTTCCTATGAGAAACTGCATACTAATATTACATTAGAATGAAAATTCTGCCAGTTTCCTCTGTTGTGTCCCTGTCACCCTGCAGTATTGCTATATCTAGACCCCTCCATCGAAAAACATTTATATGCTATTAGCATATAACATGACAAATTCAATCATCATCATAATATCAACTAATTGCTAGTTCACTAATGAGCACCACTTTACCTCTCAGAATCAGAAGGGTTTTGGCCATAGTCCACCACACTGGTCAAGTGCTGATTGGCAGACATCACACATTTTCAGAACATTATTGATAACTCTCAGGCATTCCTCAAGATGTTTTCCTTCACCATAAAAGCATGTGATATTTACTTTCTTAAAATGTACAAAGCTAACTAGGTAATTGCCTAGGGATAGAACTCCCAACTACTCTTAGGGAGGCCCGGCGTCTAAGCCACCAGACTACCACAACTTCTACAAACAAAATAAATGGGTCCAATTCATACTAATAACATAACTGAAAAATTGTATCCAATTGTTTATTTTCAAAGTTCAAATGCTAAAATTATTCAAATAATGCAGTGGAAAAATAATCGAAACAAGTTTCAAATAGTGTCTAAAGTCTAAAATATTATACCATTATTGTTTCTCAAGAATAGGGAGGGAGAAACTAATCCAAGTCAAAATATATTTATTCAATTTAGGTACAATGTACACTTATTGACGTCCAGTTAGGTACATAAAAAATATGATGGTGATAATCAGATAAGCACAGTATCTTAAAACTAAAGATCCAATGCATGGGTTTAAAGAAAACCTTATTGAATCCTGGTAATGTAAACATTACTAGGATTAATGTATGGGTAATGTATAAATCTAAATCTATTTTTAAGAGCTTTATTGTTAACATAAATTGTAACTTACTCAGTGAGGACAAAAACTAAGATCGATAGCTGCATTCAAGTAAGATCATAATATGTGCCTGTAGAGTCCACAACTAAAGCTCTGGAGAGCGCGTTTTCATAAGGCATCGCCAGCCTTTCTCATCCAACCATTGTTCTGATTCCTGAGGGACTCTTTTCGAACGGCGTGGACACTTGAAGGTCCTTCCATACTGTGCCTTAGCTACCGATATGCAACCGATAACGATCGTGATACTTGTATATGCAGTCTCCACTCCTGTAGGTTTACCTACTGGTACCCGAGAGATCATTAATTAGGTAGCGTAGCCAGCCAGTTTTCGGCTTTTGTTTCTAAGTCAGAATCAGGGAATTATCTTTATATTCCAAGTCGCGGGTGTCGCGGAAGAGATTAGCATGATACGAGTATAGGTCCACGATCAACACTCACTTCTTCACTCACCAAACTTCGAAGAAAACACTTTAATAAACTACTTTACATTCTAAGAAGTTAAGTTTAAAGAAAACTTGAAGCTTCGCCATTTTTATTTTGTAAGAAAACGAAAATGTGGTGTTGTTAGCCTTTGATTTATTTTTCCCTAAATTCAGATTTAATTAAACCTGAGATGAGAAATCCACTGGACTAAAATTGAAAGTACAGAGAAAGTGTATATATTTCCTAATATTTTGTATGGCACCTTCACTTTTTTCTATTATTTTATCAAGAAATAGTTATAACCTCATTACGTAATCGTAATTTCGTGCATAAATTTGCAATGTTAATTAAGTTATAAATGTAAAGTTTGATTTAAAACACTTCTCGGAATCTGGCAAGTCCAGATTTAAAGTAAACACCTATAAATATATTTTATTTTACATTTTCTTCAAAGAGCCATCAGCGAATTTTTTCCCCTAAATTTAAGGTGAAAGCTTAAGTTGGCTACATTGCTTGAGCGGCTATTATAAATAAATATAATACATATAGTAATAAAAACATGTCTATGTGTGCAAACATTGTGATAGTGTGGAAAGAGTGAGAAAAAAATGTATAGCCATACTAAAAACATGAGATAAAAGATATGTACTTACAATGTACCTTATCCTATTTTCATGGCTTAGCTTGGACGGCCCTGCTTTAGACGCCCGACCATACGCTTTTAGTTTGACATTTGTCATTTCAATTTTTTTTTATGCGCGCGTTGGTCTTAAGTCTATTTTACACGGTACAATTTGATTGGCAATCAAACATTTTGGAAATTGTGTGGATGACGGCTGTAAATTGGCTGACAAGTGTCAATACAATCTTATCATTATTAAAGACATTATTACAGGGGGCTCTATACTGCGGGTACTGCTCGACACAGTACTCATTTAGTTACGAAATAAATGCAATTCTTGGGTGAAATAAGTAGAGCATTTCGTGACATTAATATTATACTAGCTCATGCCCACGACTACATTCCGCGTGGATTGAGATTTTTTGGTTTCCGTGGGAATTCTTTAATTTTCCCAGTTAAAAAGTAGTGTGTTATTCCATAATAATAATTAATTAATATTAGACTATAATCTATGTCTGTGCCAAATTTTATCCAGATCCCTTCAGCCGTTCTGACGTGATTGAGTGTCATAGGTAATAGTTTTAATGTTTTATGAAAAGATGATTTTGGTTGTTATGACTACTTGCTAATTTGATTTCAAGTTTTGGATAGAATCAGGCGTTACTTTGCGGAAGTTCATGATTTAGCAAGAAAAGATTACAATTATTTTGCTATAATCCGCCAACAGAAAAAATTCTGTATGGTCAAGCATGCAGTTACAAGCGAAGCACCGTTTACCTTCCCAACCAAGCAAGAAATCCAAGTTCCCAAGCAAGCAATGCCACCACCACTCACATGCACCACCACACAAGACTTTTATACTAATCTCGACGCACGTTTCGCCCCGACACTGGGTCATCTTCAGGAGATGTAGACTTTACAATGCAAGATTGTCTAGTGACGTTCGTGTCAAATGCGCGGTGTTATATACCGCTTTTAAACCCCCACCACTATTGCCCCGCCCATTACCCCCCGGACTCCTACCCCCTTCAAATAAACGAAGCAGTGGTGAATTTGAAACGTTAACTTGTTCGTTAAGTAATTTAATTAAATTAGGCAATAGTGGTGGGGGTTTAAAAGCGGTATATAACACCGCGCATTTGACACGAACGTCACTAGACAATCTTGCATTGTAAAGTCTACATCTCCTGAAGATGCTCCGGTGTCGGGGCGAAACGTGCGTCGAGATTAGTATAAAAGTCTTGTGTGGTGGTGCATGTGAGTGGTGGTGGCATTGCTTGCTTGGGAACTTGGCTTTCTTGCTTGGTTGGGAAGGTAAACGGTGCTTCGCTTGTAACTGCATGCTTGACCATACAGAATTTTTTCTGTTGGCGGATTATAGCAAAATAAATAATTGTAATCTTTTCTTGCTGATTTCAAGTTGTTGAAAATTAAAAGGCGAAATAATTTTAAAGAAACAATTTTTTATTAACTATTTCATGCCCGTGATTTCGTGCGCGTGGATTAAGGTATTTTGATACCCACGGGAACTCTTTAATTTTCCGGAATAAAAAGTAGCTTTTCTTCTTCCCCGGATAACTCATCGCTGTACCAAATTTCATCAAAATTGGTAGACACACTTTCGAATTTATAATATTATATAAATGTGAAATATTATATTATATGGATTATGGATTGGACGCATTTATAATATTACATATGGATTATGGAATATGGATAATAGTGAAGCCATGCTTTGGCTATAATAGGAGTATCTCATGTGGTTACCAAAAAAAGCTCAACTGTTGATGCTGACCGTTACATAAAACTTTAAATAATAATTTGTTGCAATCTGCCATACCTGACGCTGGTGGCTTCCGCGGGCAAGTCTATCGCAGGCGTCAGTTATTATTTTATCTCTCCGAGTTACCGAATGAAACCAACTTTTAGTAAGTAATTTGCCGACCAAATTGTAGCGTGCGTAAAAGGCTTAACAAATACATTATTAATAAGTCCCTACACAATGCCTAGTGAGGGCCAGGAGTGGTCAGTCAGTACAGTGATTACTGGGATAGTTACTAGCAGTCGTGTTATTAACTATTATGGTACTTTGATTTTATTTATAGGAGAGGATATGTTGCATTTTACTCAATTATAGCTATACGATGCATTTTGTTAATAAAACATGTAAAACTATGATTTGACTTTTCTTACTTGCTAAAAGCTACGTTATTAGAACGAGACAGGTGTATTATGTTATTGCGTGAATGTGTCGCGCAATTGTCATATGACGTCATCAAATTTAGCTATTGAAGCCAATTTTTTTGTCAACTATAAATGGCGTCCAGAGACAAGATGGCGTCTGTTGTGCTTCCGGTGTGTCAGTTGTGAATAATTACCTGTTTATCGAATATTTTCATGTGTTTTTGCTTAGTTTTATGTAATCAACTATGGTGAAGTGCTCAGTTGTGGGGTGTCGTAATAATAATATTGTAAAACGCCCAGGAATTTCATTTCATAGGTGAGTAACAAAGTCGTCTAGTTTTTCTTTTTGTGGCTACTATTTTAAGTTATTTCGACTAATTATAGCTTAGTTTCTTCTTTACTGAATCCATAACACGTAAATTTTTGCGCTGTCCCCAAAAATTTGGATTATTTCATTAGTTTTTGTATAGTGCGGGGATTGTATTGTTTACAAATAAATTGAATATCGATAAAATTAAAATTTCATATAACTCTTACTGTTTCTCACTCTGAGAGGTAGAGAGATGAAATTGAACAGTCAGATTCTACTTATAATATTGCCAAACTCATTTTAGACTGTAGCGACGATAATCTAGTGATTAAGACACCCGATACGTCAATATTAAAAATCAATAACTGATTTACTACTATAAAGTACTAGTATATTCCTTGGCTGCGTGGACCACTAAGGTAGCCCGCGGATATGCACAGGTTTTTTTCAAATGCAACTATAGGCATTCTTTCTTGATTTTCGCATTTAATCGGCTCTATCACACCATTTTTTAAATTCTGAGTAATTATTTTTGTACCCACGACGGAACGGAGACGGTATATGTGTTTACCCTAAGAGATGTGCGTTAGTTTGTGCACTTTGTTGTTACCATTTTCCTGGAAAACTACTGGACCGATGATTATGCGGTTTTTTGCATTAGATATGCATAACTTCTGAGAAGGTTCTTAGATATGTAGGACCATAGTCCATCAAGTTGAGCTGCAATCGTGTTTTTTATTCTTCAATGCTACAATTTTTCTCAAAAAGTACTGGGCCGATTGAGATGTTGTTTTTTGCATGGGATATGTATAGCTTGTGAGAAAGTTCTTAGATATATTTTATGGTCAAAGTCCACAACGCTGCGCTGCAATCGTGTTTTTTTTTACTATCTGTATGCATTTTTATAATTTTTTGAAATACATCAATTTTAAAATAAGTCTACAGTTTATTATTCATATCATCACATTCAGAATTTTTATTTCCATAATGTCTAGGAATTCCAACTTATATTATGAAACAGTATTGTTTGTAAGGTTCACATGAACTAATAATATAAATTTATACGAACACGTATTATAAACGCGAAGTTGGGATGTATGGATGATGTTGTTAATCATGCCTAAACTGATCTGTATGAAATTTGGGACAAAGAAAGATTAAAGTCTGGAATAACATGCCGGCTAGTTTTTATTCCGAAAAATTCATGAGTTTCCACGGGAACCAAAAAGCCTCAATTCACGCGGACCTAATCGCGGGCATCAGCTAGTTCATTAGAAAATACGAATATAAAATATAAATATTCGTAATTTAAATTGAAACTTCCGGTAAGTAAAAATGGCGTATGGGCGGAGCTTAAGATGGGGGTATACCATATAAAATTATCACAAATAAAATTAACAAATAATAAAACATAATATTTTGAAAAAACACTAGTATACATAAATTACGAATACTAGATTCGTATTTTCTAATGAACTAGCTGATGCCCGCGATCACGTCCGCGTGAATTGAGGCTTTTTGGTTCCCATGGTAACTCTTGAATTTTCCGGAATAAAAACTAGCCGGCATGTTATTCCAGACTATAATCTATCTTTGTCCCCAATTTCATACAGTTTCGGCATGATTAACAACATCATCCATACATCTCAACTTCGCGTTTATAATATGTGTTAGTATAGATTTATTTATTAGTTCATGTGAACCTTACAAACAATACTGTTTCATAATATAAGTTGGAACTCCTAGATATTATGGAAAAAAGTTTACTGAAAGTGATAATATGAATAATAAAAGTAGACTGATTTTAAAATTGATTTATTTCAAAAATTTATAAAAATGCATACAGATAGTAAAAAAAATCACGATTGCAGCGCAGCGTTGTGGACTTTGACCATAAAATATATCTAAGAACTTTCTCACAAGCTATACATATCCAATGCAAAAAACCGCATCTCAATCGGCCCAGTACTTTTTGAGAAAAATTGTAACATTGAAGAATAAAAAACACGATTGCAGCTCAACTTGATGGACTATGGTCCTACATATCTAAGAACCTTCTCAGAAGTTATGCATATCTAATGCAAAAAACCGCATAATCATCGGTCCAGTACAAACAATACTGTTTCATAATATAAGTTGGAATTCCTAGATATTATGGAAAAAAGTTTACTGAAAGTGATGATATGAATAATAAAAGTAGACTGATTTTAAAATTGATTTATTTCAAAAATTTATAAAAATGCATACAGATAGTAAAAAAAATCACGATTGCAGCGCAGCGTTGTGGACTTTGACCATAAAATATATCTAAGAACTTTCTCACAAGCTATACATATCCAATGCAAAAAACCGCATCTCAATCGGCTCAGTACTTTTTGAAAAAATGGTAACATTGAAGAATAAAAATCACGATTGCAGCTCAAATTGATGGACTATGGTCCTACATATCTGAAGAACCTTCTCAGAAATTATGCATATCTAATGCGAAAAACCGCATTATTATCGGTCCAGTAGTTTTCCAGAAAAATGGTGCACAAAGTGCACAAACTAACGCACACCTCTAAGGGCAAGCACATATACCGTCTCCCTTCCATCGTGGGTACAAAAATGATTGCAGAAATTAAAAAATGGTGTGATAGAGCCGTTTAAATGCGAAAATCAAGAAATAATGCCTAAAAAGACAATAGTTGCATTTGAAAAAAACCTGTGCATATCCGTGGGCCACTTTAGTCGTCCACGCAGCTAAGGAATATACTCGTACTTTATAGTAGAAAATCGGGGATTGGAGATCGGGTGTCTTAATCGCTAGATTATCATCGCTACAGTCTAAAATGAGTTTGGCAATATTATAAGTAGAATCTGACTGTTCAATTTCATCTCTCTACCCCTCAGAGTGAGAAACAGTAAGAGTTAGTATATGAAATTTTAATTTTATCGATATTCAATTTATTACAAATAAATTATATGAAATATACTAGTACTTTATAGTAGTAAATCAGTTATTGATTTTTAATATTGACGTATCGGGTGTCTTAATAACTAGATTATCGTCGCTACAGTCTAAAATGAGTTTGGCAATATTATAAGTAGAATCTGACTGTTCAATTTCATCTCTCTACCTCTCAGAGTGAGAAACAGTAACAGTTATATGAAATTTTAATTTTATCGATATTCAATTTATTTGTAAACAATACAATCCCCGCACTATATATACACTCTATACAAAAACTAATGAAATAGTCCAAATTTTTGGGGACAGCGCAAAAATTTACGTGTTATGGATTCAGTAAAGAAGAAACTAAGCTATAATTAGTCGAAATAACTTAAAATAGTAGCCACAAAAAGAAAAACTAGACGACTTTGTTACTCACCTATGAAATGAAATTCCTGGGCGTTTTACAATATTATTATTACGACACCCCACAACTGAGCACTTCACCATAGTTGATTACATAAAACTAAGCAAAAACACATGAAAATATTCAAAAAACAGGTAATTATTCACAACTGACACACCGGAAGCACAACAGACGCCATTTATAGTTGACAAAAAATTGGCTTCAATAGCTAAATTTGATGACATCATATGACGATTGCGCGACATATTCACGCAATAACATAATACACCTGTCTCGTTCTAATAACGTAGCTTTTAGTAAGTAAGAAAAGTCAAATCATAGTTTTACATGTTTTATTAACAAAATGCATCGCATAGCTATAATTGAGTAAAATGCAACATATCCTCTCATATATATAAAATCAAAGGGTAAACTATGCGGTAAAATGACGGGTAATTATTTGCTACTAGTTTCCTACCTCCATGGGGTAATGCAACGGAACCGACGGTTTCAACGATTCAATGTGGATTCGGCAGAGAATTCGAATGTGATTCGAATAGAAATCGTTAGTCTGTGATTCGTATTCAACCGGTATCCACTGAGGTCCTGTAGAATAACCCATGGAGTTAGGGAATTATTCTTTGGAATTAACATAAGAAAATAACCACGCTGATGTTATAAAATATGTCATGGGCAATTAAAGGGGCTTATTAACCTAGATAGAGGTTAAATTGAAGGGTGTATTATCAAATAATAAATGAATACAGTATTATGTATTTTATTACACTAATAACTATAAACGTCAGTGCTAAGACTCCTCTGCGCGACGTGTCGGTCGACCCAGTCGCGTAGTGCGGCGACGTGCGCGTGAACGGTGGGCGCGCCCAGACCGCATTCTAAGTCCCACAGCACTACGCCAAACACCGCAAACCGGTCGCCGTTCTGAAATTAGTTATTTAGTTATCATCAAACATAGCAAGAGGATAACAATGCATGAACGGGAAACTTTGAGTATAGGTATTGAACAATTAAATTGCAGTCGCGCTGCTCCTCGAATAGAATTCCATAACCCTCGGATAAGGACAACTGCAGCTTAGACCTTATAAAACAGTTGAATTCTTACTCTCGTATTTTTCTGTTTCAGCCTCCAAAATTGAACCGATTTTAATAATTTTTTTCAATAATAATTTAAGAAGGGCTCAGGCTATGTCGGTACCTATTTTGCGAGATGTCTGATGATGGCGCGGAAATTGGCCATTTTTTGCAATTTTTGAAGGTAGGTTCATAGAATTATTGATTTATCGAAAAAAACAAAACTTATGGACATGGCACGGACACAAATTTTATGGTGCAAAAATATTTTCTCTATTGTAATTATGGACGGCGAAAACAGACTAATACGATTGTATGAGGAAACAACCCTCCCGTATCGTCTTAACTCACAGCCGGCTGACTGAGAAATAATGCACAGAAATTGGCTTAGGATTAATTTACACCTTCGCGGATGTGCGAAAGTGCGGATTAGCAGTTTTGACACAACTTTGAGAGTCCCAACTTTCATACTATTTGCTACGCTTACGGCAGTTTATTTAACCGATTGGATGGTTTTTTTTTCAAAAGGTGTTTAGCTATTATAATAATTAATCAATTTATACATTAGATAAATTTTAAATAGGTTTATTTGTACAACTGTGCTCCTTCGTAATTTTATTAGCAAAATCGTTGATGTAGGTAATTGCCATATTAATAGTAATAATCTACTAACGAGTAACGACTACAACGAGGTAACGTTATAAAATATGTATAGTCCATCAAACTTATCTGACCCGGTTTCAGCGTTGCTAGTTTATCTATACTAATATTATAAATGCGAAAGTTTGGATGGATGGATGGATGTATGGATGTTTGTTACTCAATCACGCCCGAACGGCTGAACGGGATCTGGATAAAATTTGGCACAGAGATAGATTATAGTCTGGAATAACACATGGCTTCTTTTTAACCCGGAAAATAAAGGGGTTCCCGTGGGAGCAAAAAACCTGAATCCACGCGGACGTGGCCGCGGGCATCAGGCATAAATATTAGTTCCAATTTTGGGCACCGGGTCAGATAAGTTAGTGGTACTATAGATTGCTTTATTTAATTTACCTCGATTGGACACGTGAGGGGGAACCCCCCATCTCCCGTGCAGACGTCCCTGCGTCGTTCACCGGCTGCGCACAGGAAGGACTTGTCGAGTATGAAGTAGGAGCCCAGGCGAGTGGTGCGGTATATGTCTTGGCATTGCTGGTGATTCAGCACCGGTACATCCACCTATTGAGAGATTATTTATATTGAGACATACTAATATTATAAAGAGATAAAGTTTGTGACGTTGTAGGGGGTAATCTCTGGATCTAATAAACCGATTTCGAAAATTTTGTTACCAATAGAAAGCCACATTATTTGTGAATGTCGTTTATATGTCACCGTAAGTTTGAAAAAACCGTTAGATTATAATCTAACTCGCGAAATTGTAAACTGTCGAAAGATTGTGAACCGTTCAATGTTCTGAGTATCAATTTTTGAAATATTCATTGTATTTACGTTTTCTTGTCTGTTTCTTGTAGGTTAGGTTAGGGTTCGACATATGTAATCAGATATATAATCAGGCACTTAGGTTTTATCGGGTTAATATACCTAACAGATTACAATCTACCGAAAAATAATGCATTAAATTGTAATCTTTCGAGAGTTTGCAATTTCGCGCCTTAGATTATAATCTAACGGTTTTTACAATCTTACGGTGACATATCAAGACACGCGGAAGCGTGTCCAGCCAAAGTTCAAAAAAACTGGCGAGCAGCACCGTGTGTAATATTACACGAACCATTTGGAGCCACTTTTGACCCCCTCATAACTCAAAAACTATTTCACATAAACATGTCAAATTTGGCGCATATATTGAGACCCGTGAGATACATATGTGCTCCAAATTTCATAAGCACACCTCAAATGGTTATTTAGATATAAACGTACAAAAATCGTCATTTTTATGATCAAAGGATAGATCAAAACTCTGACACGAGGCATGCTACCATTGCTTAAAGCCGTATTATTTTAATATTGTTGACGTTTATGTTGTAGTGTTATAATCATTATTTTAAGGACGTCAAAGTACGTGACATTCAACCGTTAGTTTGAAACAATACTGCTTTGAGCGGTGGTAGTAACTCCTTAACTATTGAAAATGACACATAATTATTATTTTAATGTAAATAATAATGAATAATAATATAGTTGCATTAAAACCTTACCTTCGTATTCATACATTTTGTGCAACGAAACGTCATTGACAGAAAAGAAGAAGAAACGTATTTGAAGTCGTCAGTTCAAGCTGTCAGTCATTGTGATTTGTATTCATTGTTTATAGTGGTTTTAGTGATATCGACTGTTTACCGTGCTTGTTTTCAATGTTTCACAAAAAACTTTTGATTTTGAACTTTTGCAATCAAAATTGATGAGATGTAGAAATGTGCTGTAGAGGTAGTCTGACCATAGATGTAATCTGTCAATGTCAGTGTAACTCTAGGTACACTATATATTTTTCTTGAGAATTCTCGTCTTTAATTATCTTGTACAATGAGTCGTACAATAGAATTACTGGTGGGTGACACACTGACCTTACACCAAATAATAAGTACCTACTAATGTAAAACGTAAACTAAACTAATAGAAAAGTCCTATTACAGTGTAAAGGATTATTTGAATGATAGCAAGGCATGGGTATGAATTGTTACAACGGCTGATTATGTAATGTTATATTATAAGTACATATATATAATTTCAAATATTTGTGAGATGGTGATAATAAAAAAAAAGCGGAGTTTATTGCGGGCTCTTCTCAGACCAGGGCACGTTTGAAACCCTCGTAGCTTTAGTTTTAAGATATCGTAGTTAATTATCACCATCACGTCTTATGCTCTGTAAGCATGACGTTCAGAAGGTGTACTTTGTAGGTACATATTTTGAATAAATATGTTTTGAGTTTGAGATTGAGTTCAATAATTTCTGTACAAAAAGTAATGATATCCCATCAAAAACATAAATGTAAAATGAGAGCCAAGTTCAAAATTGTGATATATATGCCTTGGTTGTTGACTTCAGCGACAAAAGGAGTGAGATCTAAATGGGTGCCAAGTTCAATGGTCAGTCCTGCAATTTATATATCCCATCAAAAACATAAATGTGAAATGAGAGCCAAATTCAAAATTGTGATATATATGCCTTGGTTGTTGACTTCAGCGACAAAAGAAGTGAGATCTAAATGGGTGCCAAGTTCAATGGTCAGTCCTGAAATTTATTTATAACAACATATAATATTTTATAACAACTTAAAATATCATTTCTTCTTATAACTTAGTATAAAATGTTGAAGACTAAGGCTTTGGCTTGGCTAGTTTCCATATACGAATTATTATTAAGTAGGTACCTAAAAGTACAGTTTCTACCAGCAAGCCAAATTTTCGGAAGAATAAAATAAGAACTTACAGCTTTACAACTTGTGAACGCTATAATTCGTATATGAAAACTAGCCAAGCCAAAGCCTTAGTCTTCAACATTTTATACTACGTTATAAGAAGAAATGATATTTTAAGTTGTTATAAAATATTATATGTTGTTATAAATAAATTTCAGGACTGACCATTGAACTTGGCACCCATTTAGATCTCACTTCTTTTGTCGCTGAAGTCAACAACCAAGGCATATATATCACAATTTTGAATTTGGCTCTCATTTCACATTTATGTTTTTGATGGGATATATAAATTGCAGGACTGACCATTGAACTTGGCACCCATTTAGATCTCACTCCTTTTGTCGCTGAAGTCAACAACCAAGGCATATATATCACAATTTTGAACTTGGCTCTCATTTTACATTTATGTTTTTGATGGGATATATATATATTTTAATTATTTTAAATATTCCTTTTCACTTCTATCGGCAGTACCTATGATTGTCAATTTTTTTTGGTCCGCTGGCCAGTCGCAACCATTCAGCTGACTCGATAAGTCTAGCGAGCGTTACGTACTGTTTTGAATCTCCCGTCTCCAGTGTGTGGGCTCTTTGCCCACTCGGTGGCCATGCAACGTGCGGGTACGATATCGCCAGCACGCGGCAAGCACGCGGGACGCACGCCGGCCGACAGCGTCAGCGGCTCCGTGAGGAACAACGGCCTTCTTTAGCCGCGTTGAGCACTTTTTGCTAGGGGGTAAACTTGTGGATTCGCGTCACCGACACCGACATGCTCGCGTTGTTACGAAGACAAAAGGTCTTAAATATAAATATTACTACATTCGTAATTAAAATTTAATGCCTTAATTTTAAGGTTTATATAAAAAAAATATATATATTTATATGTATATATATATTTTTTAATTATTTTAAATATTCGTTTCCACTTCTATCGGCAGTACCTATGATTGCCAATTTTTTTTGCTCCGCTGGCCAGTCGCTACCGTTCAGCTGACTCGATGAGTCTAGCGAGCGTTACGTACTGTTTTGAATCTCCCGTCTCCAGTGTGTGGGCTCTTTGCCCACTCGGTGGCCATGCAACGTGCGGGTACGATGTCTCCAGCACGCGGCAAGCACGCGGGACGCACGCCGGCCAACAGCGTCAGCGGCTCCGTGAGGAACAACGGCCTTCTTTAGCCGCGTTGAGCACTTTTTGCTAGGGGGTAAACTTGTGGATTCGCGTCACCGACACCGATATGCTTGCGTTGTTACGAAGACAAAAGGTCTTAAATATAAATTCTATCGGCAGTACCTATGATTGCCAATTTTTTTTTGCTCCGCTGGCCAGTCGCTACCATTCAGCTGACTCGATGAGTCTAGCGAGCGTTACGTACTGTTTTGAATCTCCCGTCTCCAGTGTGTGGGCTCTTTGCCCACTCGGTGGCCATGCAACGTGCGGGTACGATGTCTCCAGCACGCGGCAAGCACGCGGGACGCACGCCGGCCGACAGCGTCAGCGGCTCCGTGAGGAACAACAGCGCGATGTCGTTGTGGGCGTTCACTGAAATACATACAATAAGCTTAGACCTGGAGCAGGACTCGATTAAAATAGATACAATACATAATATGAGGTCCTTACATATGAAATTGGCGTTTTGTCGTACTGGCTACTTTGATCACTAGCGAAAATTGACTCAAAAAAAATTACTTGTGAGCGTTTGGTGGACTAGTGCCGGTGTCGTTCACTACAGCTTTCTTAATTCTGACCAGACGATTACAGCGGATGTCTATTGTCAGTAATTGCAAACCATGATGGAAAAGCTAGCTGCTAAACAACCGAGGCTGTTCAATCACTAGGCCACTGCTGCTTCAGGACAACGCTAGACCACACACTGCACACCAGACGGCTACCAAATTAGAGGAGCTTCAATTGGAATGTCTAAGACATCCACCGTACTCCCCGGACTTTGCTCCAACAGATTACCATTTTTTTTCGAAATTTGGATAACTTCTTGCAAGGGAAAAAATTCAACTCCGATGGGGCAGTCCAAAGCGCCTTCAAAGATTTTATTGATTCCCGTCCGAATGGTTTTTTTAGTAAATGGATCAATGAACTACCTATGAGATGGCAAAACTGCATAGCAATGGTACATACTTTGATTAAATAAATATATTATATTTAAAAAAAAATTACCTTATGTTCCTCCCTCACAAAACGTAATTTCATATTTACCTAATACCTAATACCTCCTTACAATATGACGCTAGGACACATAATATGTCCTGTACTCACGTCTGTTAAAGTGTTCATGCACTTGCATGCTGTCCACGTCGCGTGTCTGTGTGTCCACTCTTCCAGCCACCACTTGTAGCTCGTTTCTGGCATAAACCACGTGTGCAGCGGTTAACACCACACTCGGGTGAATTAAGGTACCGCCGCCAACGCTTCCCTCGTACACGTTGGAGGATTTCCAAATCTTCGAGAGGTCTTTTCTGAAATTGATTAATATTTAATCTATCTTCTCTCTCTGCGTCGTATGCCTCATTTCTAAGGGTCGTGACCCCTTTCCATTAATCAAATAATGGTAGGAGTTTTCTTGGGATAATAAAGCGGTGGGTTCCCACGTCCTTCCGCATACGACTCGAATATGAGTATTAAGTTTTTCTAACGATTATTATCAGATGTTAATAACTGGGACCGACGGTTTAACGTGCTCTAGGAGGCACGGAGGAAACGCAAAGGCCAAATTTGAACCTCCAAAATCGGTCACCCATCCAGTTACCGATTTGGGTCAACGTTGCTTAACAATTGCAATCGACTGATATGCGTTGTCACAACTAGGCCACAGGATAGGCCTAAAGTTTAGATGCATGGACAGATGAATGGATGTTTCTTACTCGATCACGCCAAAACGGTTATAGATAGTCTAGACTCTATATATAGCATATTTAGTCTAGACTCTATATTATCATGCATTACATTTTATTACCGTTTTATTTTATTGGTTTTATTTTAGTAGTTAAAGTAAAGTTTGCGCCTCGAGTGTAATTTTCATCGTACTGCACTTGTATCATAAAAAACTATAGAGTATACATGTCACCGTAAGATTGTAAAAACCGTTAGATTATAATCTAACTCGCGAAATTCTAAACTGTCGAAAGATTAGAATTTAACGCATTATTTTCCGGTAGATTGTAATTTGATAGGTATTTAAACCCGATAAAACCTAAGTGCCCGGCCGCAGAATATTTCAAAAATTGACACTCAGAACATTGAACAGTTTACAATCTTTCGACAGTTTAGAATTTCGCGAGTTAGATTGTAATCTAACGGTTTTTACAATCTTACGGTGACATAAATTATTTATACCGCGAGTTTGTACGTGACAAATTTAGTAAGTAGGCAACAGGTACTTACATGATGACCAACCAAGGCGTCTCCCCATCCTCTTCACCGCGTACACCACACGTGGACTTCGGGTTTGGGTCTTCATATTCCCTAGATTCCAAGTCTGAATATTCCTAAAATTTTTTCGAACTTTTTATAATGTAAAACTCGGGTAGAAAGAAACTCGGTTATACATTTTTATTTAGCAGTTCACACAAACACTAACCAACGCGAACGCGTAGCCATCTTGACTAGAGATGAAACGGATAGTTGTTTGGCCGGATACCGGATACTGGATATCCGTGTAGCTACGAAGCCGAATGGCCAAATATCCGGTGGCCGGATATCCGACCCATGGTCTCGTAGCAGGTCGTTACAAATTTAGCGCCGCACAAGTACAGCCAAAGCGATCTGTTCAATTCTAGCGACTTCGGGTGTTATCGTGAGTGATCATGGCCGGCGGCACAGCGAAAATTTGTTGTTTGTTTGCTGAGTAAAGTGCGTGATTTTAGTGAAAGGGGATTGAAACTTTCTGGCATAGCGACCTGCCGCCATTTTGATTTTTTTTCAAAATCGCGGCGCACGATGAAAGTGGTATGTATGGATAGAGGACACATAGACGAACAAATAATGTCAAGTAACATAGTACCCCAAAGTGTCACGTTCCCAAGATAATTGGAGGTAAAGATAGACATATGAGGACAACGACAATCATTAAAAATAGACTTATTACGTGTCTACAGGCGTCAAATTGTATCCATATAATCGTTCCCAGGTTGATTATTATTATTACTGTTTATTAGAAGAGAGTAGGTACATTACTTACCACTAGGAGCACGAGAAAACTACTACTACAATTAATTATTTGCCTACTAAATCGCATCGCATCGCAATGAATCGCTATATTAGTCCAGTCCGGATTGTTACCGGATATCCGTTTCATCTCTAATCTTGACCATTCATCCTAAAGTTAACTATTGTTGCCACTCTCGAGAACCATAGAAGCAGAAAGGTTTTGTACCTATGTATTTTTAATTCAGCCTAAAAGTACGTACAACGAGCGAGGTACTTTTCGTCCGTTTTTTATATAGAAAAAATGCAGCATTTCACGGTGGTTAGACGACAATGAAATTATTCTTATTATTATAAACTAGCTGATGCCCGGAAACGTTTTCCGCGTGGATTGTGATTTTTGTGGGGTCACTCTTTAATTTTCTGAGATAAAAATTCTGTATATAATATATAGAGTATAACTAGCAGTTGCCCGCGACTTCGTTCGCATGGCATAAGATTTCAAATTCAAACAGGCACTCCTTAATTTTCCGGGATAAAAAGTAGCCATGTGCTATCTATCTCTCTATGCCAAATTTCAACCAGATCTGTTCAGCCATTGGGGCGTGATTGAGTAACAAACATCCATACATCGATACATAAATACATCCATCCAATATTGTATAGTATAGTACAGTATAGCAAGTATAGTATAGCATAGCATATATTTATTTTTTTATTAGAAAAAAAAAATCGTTTTCACATCTATCGGCAGTCCCTAATCCCTATCAATGCCAATTTTTTTATTATTATTATTAATTTAGTATTGTGCCAGTACCTTCCTAGGTGGATGTCTGTCGGTGTGTGGATCGTTAGGCTGTTCCGTGTCGTGGGGACAACAGACCTGGATGTACATCGGACACCGACCGTCGTTACCAGCTATGTTGTTACTGAAAACCAAAAGAGATAAGTATAAAAGTTTATTTATTTTTTTATTTTATTCCATTAAAAGTTAGCCCTTGACTGCGATCTCACCTGGTGGTAAGTGATGATGTACTCATTTTATTATCAGTCATACTTGCACATGACTAATATTAAAAACCATCATAGGTATTAATACAAAATAGTGAAGTGATAATTTTTTATTTTTTTAAGTAGTATAGCCTGGACAAAAAATATAGATAAAAAAATTACTATCATGAATCATGAGAAGATAGCGAGGAAAAACGTAAAATCCCAGAATACGGTTGTAACAGCCCATGTTTTCCTCGAGGGACGAGTGGCCTAGTTGTGACAACGCATATCATTCGTTATCAGTCATATGTTAAACAACGTTGACCCAAGTCGGTAATGGGATGGTTGACCGAATTTGGTAGTCCTAATTTGGATTTTCGCTTCCTCCGTGCCTCGGAGAGCACGTTATTAAGCCGTCGGTCCCGGTTATTATCACTAACATCGGATAGTAATTGTAACAAAAACGTAAGAGTTTAAATACTCTCAGTCGAATCGTATGCGGAAGGAGGTGGAGCCCACCGCATCATATTATCCCAAGAAAACTCCTAACATTATGTGATCAATGGAAAGGGGTCGCGAACCTCAGTAATGAATACGACTCAGAGAGAGGATATGGAAGGCTTCCGTTTTTCCATCCGCTTATAATATTGTTTTTTTTTATCCTCTACAAGTTAGCCCTTGACTGCGATCTCACCTGATGGTAAATAATGATGCAGACTAAGATAGTAGCGGGCTAACCTGTTAGGGGCATGGCAGTTATATTAAACCCATACCCCTATTCGGTTTCTACACGGCATCGTACCGGAACGCTTTATAGCTTGGCGGCACGTCTTTGCCGGTAGGGCGGTAACTGGCCACGGCCGAAGCCTCTCACCAGGCCAGACCAGGGAAAATTCAGAAATTATAAATTCCCAAATTGACCCTGCCGGGGACCGAACCAATCATGAGTGAATATCTTCTAGGCAGTAGTGATGCAGCCTAAGGTGGAGCGGCACCTTAGGCTGCATCACAACTTCGAGCAAGTCTGATTGCAGCCAAGCGCTAGTCTATCAATAATTAAAAAAAAGTGTGTGTGTGTGCAAATGGGTATTTGACAACTAGTCAAATCAGCAAATTTTTTTCAAAAGTCAAAACGCGTGCCGGATTTTGTATGAAAAACGTACGGGATTTTGTATGAAATATTGAACAGTGACGTCATCAAAGTTCGACGCACTTTTTTACTTTAACCAATAGTTTAAAATAGCTAACCAGCATAAAACTAACAGGGGATGTGGATATTGCGACTTTTGGGACATCCTCTATTCAGAAATCAGTAAAAAATAATTTATTTGAATAGTTGTCAAATACCCAATTCACACACGGCAGAAGTGAAACTTCAGAAAAGTAGCCTACGATAGAATGAGATAAATATAACTTGTATTCTCATTCACTCGTAGGCTAAATCCTATTTTGAACACGTTTGTCTCTTTGTGGTGTCACTTTTTCGTTTCATCGAATTTTCAAATCACAGCGATTCTAAAGAAGTTTCACTCCAAAAATACGGTTGTAACTCCTATGTTTTCCTCACCGTTTTGTGTCAGCGACATCACCGCCATTAGTGATGGGTTTCCCCATAGCTTTCTTGCACTGCACAGGCAAAGTGCACCACCCACTGCCACCAGATGGCGTTGAACACAGAACAGGAAGCTTTAGTTCTGCGATGTAAAAAGGAAGAGCATTAAAGCAATCATATTATCTCCTACGTTCCTGGAAATTTTTCAGTATTTAAAAAAAACCGGAAGTTGTATTTTAAAATAAAAACCGGTCAAGAGCGAGTCAGACTCAAGCACTTGAAAGGGTTCCGTACCACCACACAATATAAATTATTTTAAATATGTGATCGATAGAAGCAGCAAAAGCAATAATGAAATAAATAGAACTTTAATCCGCCACAGTAAGTAAATCTATGTGGTATTGTGTGTATCAGTGTGGGAATGTCCGCGGGAACTCCTCAATTTTCCGGGATAAAAAGTAGTCTATGTCACTCTCTCTTCAACTATAGCCAATACCCATGCTAACAATCACGCCGATCTGTTGCTCCTTTGCGGCGTTATTGAAGGACAAACCAACAAACCAATAGACCAACAAACAAACACACTTTCGCATTTATATTTTTAGTATATGTATATGATGTGTTAGGGTAGCTAGCTTTAAGTTCAATTGTAATATTTTCGAGGAACGCATGACCTTGTGACAACGCATATCAGTCGATTGCGATTGTTAAGCAACGTTGACCCAAGTCGGTAACTGGATGGGTGAACGAATTTGGAGGTTCAAATTTGGCCTTTTCATTTCCACCGTGCCTCGGGGAGCACGCTAAGCCGTCAGTCCCGGTTATTATCACTAACATCTGATAAAACTCGTTAGTAACTTAAAAAGTTGAAATAGTACTCTTAGCCGAGTCGTATGCGGAAGGACGTTGAAACCCACCGCATTAATACCCAAGAAAACTCCTACCATCTTAGATACTAATATTATAAAGAGCAAAGATTTTTTGTTTGTTTGTTTGTAATGGATAAACTCATAAACTGCTCAACCGATTTTATAAATTCTTTCACTCATAGAAAGCTACTTTATCAGCGAGGTTTTATTTACATAACATAGGCTATCTTTTATTTAAAAAAAATTAGAGATCCTCACGAAAATTGCAATAATATGAATGAAGTCGGAATCCTCTCATCTGAGAGATTTCGTTTTGTGCGCTGCGTAAATAGTTAGCGCTAATGTAAAACCATGTGCTGACTGCTGCCCAGTGCCGACTGGCTGTTATTGAGTATGGACTATTATGATGATTAGTGTTACCCGTGCGAAGCCGGGGCGGACCGCTAGTTATGTAATAAATGGAATGGGGTCACGACCCTCAGTAATGAGGAATACGACGCAGAGTATTGTTTTCAATAAGTAAAACAAAACTTACTTTCAGTTGTAGTTCTTGGTGGTGGGGTGCCGAATATTTCCAGTTTCAGTGCTTCAATATCGTTTCTCGTAGTGGCCGCCATTGCCACCATCACGAAGAGTGGTAGCACGATAGCGTATTTGACCATCTAATAAGTTAATAATAAGGGAAATTTAGTTTGTGTTTGTTTGCGACTTTCTTTTTCTTCTTTTGCTTTAGTTATAGTTAACATAAATTTGAAAGCATTAGATATAGTCTAAAAATGAAGTTCCATGAGGGACGATGCGGAGCCGGCAAAAAAACGTCCGTAACGACAATGAGTAAGATTTATTTTACGAAGACAAAAGGTCTTTAAATCATACTAAGGGCCATAATACGTTTTGGATTTTTCTGGCTAGAAATTCTCAGTACTAGCCTAGAGTTAGGAAGTTGGCGGTGGTTCACCCCCGTGCCTCGGAGAGAGCATGTTAAGGCGTCGGGTCTGCGCCTGATGTCTCACCGGTCATGTCGGATTTTCCGTCGCACCGGGCTATGAGAGTAAAGGAACAGAAAGTGCACCTGTGTATGCACTATAATATCTCCCACCCAGATCGCTAATCTCTAAGGAGATAGGCCGCCGTGGCCGAAATTCGGTCGGGAGGACATTATTATCATGTTAGTGGTAATAACCGGGTGCTCTCCAAGGCACGGATGTAACTCACCGCCAACTTCTAATCTAACAATGTTTATGCCTAGTTGTAACTAAGTTGTGAGGATTTAAAAAATCGGTCAAGTGCGAGTCAGACAAAGGGTTCCGTACACAATGTAAATTCTTTTCGGAAATAACAAGAAAAGTGTCACATAATCAGCTGTGAAATAACTGGCTTACGTATGGCGCTATACTGGTAGCGGCTGACAAATGATTCGACACCCTATGAGTACGGAACCCTGATTATCAATGATTTTCGGATGTTTTCCTATGCTTGTGCAGTGAAACCTTGCATTTGATGATTCTAGGTTAACGGAAAGTACCTAGTAAGGTTTTGATTTATTGTAGAGTTTCAAAATATGCAAAATATGCGGCATAAACGGCCGTATCTTTTGATTTCGTTGATTTAAGTAGAAGCTTGATTTTTTTACAGATCCAAGGGGCCGTAGACCTTAGCAATTGATATTAATTTCAACTTGATACCTCCCCTCCACGCGTTCCCGCGAAAAATGATGTTGACAGACAGACAGACAGACAGACAACGAAGTGATCCTATAAGTTTTCCTTTTCACTTTTGAGGAAAGGAACCTAAAAAATATTACATACCCTATAAATAAATAAACAATAGAGATAAGATAAATAAGAGATATAATATGTACTAACCTTTTGACACTATATACCTAATACTCACTTAATATTATTTTTAACGCAATTAAATAATTATATCAATCAAGTTTTACAACAAATCCGTGTTCATTGCTCACTCACTGGATAACCAATACGTAACATTACACTGTGAACGGGAAAACCACTATAAGACATACCTAAGTACCTACTTATTAATATACGGTATGATTTCACCGCAGCCACTGAGGACAGCTTTATCTGCTAATTAAAAAAAAAACGCGATCGGTTGAACGTTAGAAAATCTGGAGCCGTACTGCCAACAGTGCCAATGCTTAAAGCCATATTGTTTCAATAGCTGATGCCCGCGACTTCACCCGCGTAGATGAGGTTATTCCAGACTGTAGACTATCTCTGTGCCAAATTTTATCCACATCCGTCCACCCGTTCTGGCGTGATTGAGTAACAAACATCCATACATCCAAACTTTCGCATTTATAATATTATGTACTTTTAATATACAGTATGATTTCACCGTAGGTACTGAGGACAGCTTTATCTGCTCATGAAAAAAATTATTCGCGGTCTATACGTCAGAAACTCTGTACAAACAACGGACAATTACTCATGTTTGATTTGTAAACATTAATGTATAATTTTAGTGAAACGATTCAAGGGACTCAAACTAGCTATGTTACCAGCTCCTCGGCTACAAACGGTGACGGGATATTTGATACGGGAGGGCGGTTTCCTCACACAATCGTATTAGTCTGTTTTCGCTGTGCCTAATTACCTGGAATAGAGAAAATATTTTTGTACCACTAAACTTGTAGTCGGTATAATGCATATCTAACGATAGGTATAGTAAAGTAGGTATTAAGGTAGGTATAGTGCTTATCTAATTGTATCTGTTTACAGTGCTCATAGCACCACAGTAGTCAGTAACCTACCTATAGCCTACCTACATTTATTTCCCTGTCTGTGGTAATAGGTATAATATGAGAATCCTGCTTATCTCTCGAATATATTCCTCGTCTGTGCCCTTTGTTATTCAATAATACCTATAGTCTTATTTAAATGTAAATAAATAAATAAAAATAAAAAATAAGAAATTGAAATAAATTGATATGTTTCAACAATAATTATTCATAGTGGGGTAATTATAATTTGGTGATTAGTCCCGTAAGTACAAACCACAGAATCATACTTACTTATTAATATTATAAATGCGAAAGTGTGTTTGTTTGTTGATTTGTTGGTTTGTCGTTCAATCATGCCGCAAAAGAGCAACGGATTGACGTGATTTTTTACATGGGTATGGTTGAGGACCTAGAGAGTGACGGGCAATTTTTTGCCAAGGGCCAACTCCTAAGCAATATTACTGATAATGAGAGTTTGATGTCACGTACCTTGACGTTCCTAAAATAAGGATTATAGTTTGAAACACGAAAGTCAACAATAATGAAACAATATGACTTTTAGCGCTGGCAGTATGGCCCCGGGCTGTGAAAACTGTAAATTTGACGTCTGTGGCGTCGTAGCTCCCAAACGGACGAACCGATTTTGATTTAAGTAGTTGTTTTTTTGTTTCCTCAGAAGGAAAAAAGGAACCCTCATACTTATAGCATCACTTCGTTGTCAGTATGTCTGGCAAATGGCAAAGATACTTAGGTCTACGGTCCTACCGCAGGGGCAGTAAAAAAAATCAAGCTTGTAAGTCAACGCAATCAAAATGTACGGTCTCTCGCGAATAAATTAGAATTTAGAACCTATTATTAGGTATTTCCCTACCTATAGGGTTAAATAGGGTTAATTTATATTGTGTGGTGGTGAAACCCTTTGTGCGTGAGTCTGACTCGCACTTGACCGGTTTTATAAATAAACTCTTATTATTTATAGGAGCTGCCAAAAGACGTAATTTCCACGTCCGCTGTTATTTTTTGAAGTGAAAATTCTTTAGGCGCATTGAGCACTTTTTGGTAGGGGGTAAAAATGTAGATTCGCGTGACCGACATGCACACCGACCGATGTGAACATATAAATAAACTCGATTCGAAATTAAACTTGAATACCTTAGTGATAAGGTTTATATCTTAAAAATTTTGATTAAAAAAAAATCCTTTTCACTTCTATCGGCAGTCCCTGTGACTGGCAATTTTTTTGTTTGATAACTATCGATTAAAGTAAAAGTTATATTTATCTCATTCTCTCGTAGGCTACTTTTCTGAAGTTTCACTTCTGCCGAGTGTAAATTGGACATAAACATTTTTTTTATAAAACCACCAACAGAATTTACTCTTTGGCATCACCTCTAAAGCGACCTGTTTATCCTTTTAACTAGATGATGTCCCCTACATCGCCCGCGTGGATTTGAAATTTTCGTGGGGGCTCTGACTTTCGAGGTTAAAAAGTAGCCTGTGTCCCCGGAATGCAAACTATCTTAATACCAAATTTCATCAACATAAGATGAAAAGATGGGCAGTGAAAGCGTAGCAGACAGATGACAGACAATGAATACCAACATCTAACGCTGAACGCGTCCCAGTTTATCGTAAATCAAATATTAATGTATGATCTATTGATTTCCCCCTACTCCGCCTGGCACTTTGTACGTGCCATCGTCACCCGTAAGCACAGAGTAGATTGCTGTAAGCGCCAATTATAGTACGGCGCCATGTTTATTCAGCTAAGCCCTTTATAGTGTACGGATCGTAGTTAATTTTTTATTATTAAACCACAAACAGAATTTACTCTTTGTCATTAACTCTAAAGCGACCTGTATATTTTCTTTATGATTACCTATTTCGTTTGATATTTCGTAATTATTATACTACCTACTAGGTATAATTATTATTAAAAAAAAACGAAAAATGTTCAGTCATAAATATTAAGTTTTAGGTATAAATACTTAAACTAAATGTTCCGCATGTTTTTTTTGTTGATATTTTTGTATAATTTTTGGTACATAATATCATACTACAACCCTGCCAGCTTTCAACGACTGAGGATTTAATGCGGGGGTTCCATACAACGAACCGCCCTGTTGCCTAGACTATAGATGATGCCCCTTACATCGTCCGCGTGGATTTAGGTTTTGAAAATCTCGTGAGAGCACTGACTTTCGAGGGTAAAAATTAGCCTGTGTCCCCGGGATGCAAACTATCTTTACACCGAACTAGATGATGCCCACGACTTCGTCCGCTTGGATTAAGATTTTTTGATTTTCCGGGATTTTCTGGGACAAAAACTAGCCTATGTCCTCCTACAACCTACCCTTGTACCAAATTTCATCAAAATCAGTTGCACGGATGAGCCGTGAAAGCGTATAACAGACAGACTGCCACACTTTCGCATCGAATTTCAGCCACAGCGGCCTATCACCGCAGAGAGATGAAAGCCATCTGCGCGGGAGATAATATACTGCACAAGTGTGTGCGCCATACACAGGTGCACTCTCTGTTCCCTTACTCTCTTAGCCCGATGGGATGGAAAATCCGACACGATCGGTGAGAGATCAGGAGCAGGACCGTCAGCTTTACGTGGTCTCTGAGGCACTGGGGTGCAAAACCAACCAGCCAACTTTCTAACTCCGGGCTAGTAGTAAGAATTTATTATTAGAAAATCCCAATACCTTATATACCTTATTATAGCCCGACCCGGGACTCGAACCCGGGACCTCATCGGCCGCAGTCGAACACGCTAACCACTAGAACAACGAGGCAGTCGAGCGTGGTACTTAGATTTCGAGAAAACGATAGAAAAGGAAATTAAAAAGTCGGTAAAAAATAATCCGAATCGTACTCCATAAAGAACCCAACGTGCTTTGGAATCACTAATGACTCTTCATTAACAATACATCACCCATTACCCTGTGGCATAATGACAGCTAACTGGAAAGTGTGGGCGGGGCCTCGGCCAATAGGCGCCGTGAAAATTACCTAACGATTACCGAACCCACCAATCACGGCCCGGAAAATTATCTAACGGTTACCGAACCGGCCAATCGGGCAGCCGGAAAACTTACATAAGTTTTTCGTGTGAGCATAAGAGGTTAGTGGCGGAAGTGCTGGTGTTGTGAAAACATTGGTTTGAAATTAATATTTCCGGTGAAAAAAATATTGACCATAAAATCTTTGAGGAATAGGGATGATGTCTTTTTCAAAGATAATTTCTTAACTCTTACTGATTATTAAATAGAGGTGCTTCCGAAAATAGGCAATGTCAAAAATAAATTATTTGTTAACTCTTAGGTAGGTACTGATTATTAAATAAAGGAACTTCCAAAAGACCTTAAATTCACATCCTCGGCTAGTTTTAATTATGATAAAGTTTCTGAGAAAACTTATAAATAAATAGAAAATTAAAATCTAAATATTTAGATTGTAGCATATTAATGTATAATATTTGTTTATTTTAGTTTTAATGTATGACTTTTAATAATTAAGAAGTTTTTGTTGAATATAATAAAATAATTAAAAATATTTAAAAAAATATCTGACTTTGTACCTACTTGTTTGTATAATTTACAAAAAAATATACGCCGTTCAAAACATAATTGTTAATGCCAAAAAACACATTTTGCGCTATTACATCACTTTTTATTTGTCTAATGAAATACGAGTATGTAAAACAAAAAAATGTTTGAAGGCATACAAATTATAGATACAATAAATAAAATCAAAAATTATATAATACTAGTGAGCGTCTGTGACTTCCCTGCCGAGGGAGTTTCGAAACATCCAGCCTATTTTGTTATCTACATCTATTTGAAACTATTATGCAAAATTTCTGAATATGACTATCTTACTTGAGATCTCCGAGAGATTCAATCTTTTAGTTCGTTTATAAGATTGAGATCACACCAGTGTGACTATTAGCATTATTTTTCAAATTATTTTTTTTGTCACTGTTGCACATTATATACCTGATGCTCGCGACTTCGTCCGCGTGGAAAGATTTTGAAAACTCATTAATTTTCCGGGATAAAAAGTAGCCTTTGTCACTCTCCAGGTCCTCAACTATGCCCATGCAAATCACTTCGATCCGTTGCTCTGTTGCGACGTAATTGAATGACCAACCAACAAACAAACACACTTTTGCATTTGTAATATTAGTATGATAAAAAAATATAATGTACAAACTACAAAAGCAAACTTAATACCTAGAGGTTTCTACTCTCTTCGAGTTAACCTTTTGTAGTGTGGACGGTGAGGTAGAGAGGGATGTTGGTGAAAAAAGAAACATTAGGTAGAGTTGAATGCAGAACTAATGTATGGTGACACATAAAAGCTCTGCATTCAAAACGCGCGCGTACTATAGTAACATATTAATAATTATAGGCTAGGACGTATTTTAACATTCTAACAAAAATATCAAATTAAAACTATGAAATACATTAAAATCTAAATTAAAAACTTAAAATTAAAAATATCATCCAAACCGCTGCAATGAGGTTAAAATATTGGTATATGGCATTATAACATATTTTAATTCCCACGGGAACTCCTTAATTTTCCGGGATAAAAAGTAGCCTATATCACTCTCAAGGTCCTGAATGATACCCATGCAAAAAATAGCGTCGATTCGTTGCTTTGTTACGGCGTGATTGAAGGACAAATCAATAAACCAAGACACTTTCGCATTTATAATGTTAATATGATTTCGTTTTCAGTGAGTGAGTGAGTGAGTCAAGACTTAAGGCTTTACTTTTTGTTGTTTGAGTGTAAACATGGAGCAAAGTATGCTCTACGAATTGGACCCAGTGTCGTGTGGTTCCAGTCCTCACAGCAGCGCGATGACAGCTCTGAGATTGCTTAGAAGCTACAACCACTTTGTGGTGCCACCTGGTGAGTTAAAAGAACAACTTTGACTAAATTAAAACCGCAACCCTATGTAACGCTATAAAAAATATTTTACTTCGCATTCGCTTCTATGAGAGCCCCCCTGAAATAAAGATTTTTATAACTTTTTAAGCCATATTTGGCTGGAGGCCATCGGTTTACATATTATATTTAAATTTGAAGTAATTACGTTGAGTAATTCAGAAGTTATTAGGCTCTGACAGACGGACGGACGGAGGGACCAGTGCACATTCACTCAAGTAGACTCAGAGACCTTCGCTTCGCTCGGTCAATTATGATCCGTTTTTTTTTTTTTTTCGGATTGAGTATGCTGCATAGGCCCTACTGGCCGCTACAGCGTCACCGGGGGGTTGGGCGAGCGCTAAGCGTCGCCGAGAAAAGAGCCCTAGGGCTCGATGACATCGGGGGAGGCAACGTCTTCCTAAGGGCGCCTCCTATGAGGCTCGGACCACGGCTTAGGATGACGTTGGGACGAATGGGAGGTCGGTTGGACTAGGTTAGTCCACACGCCCCCGAGGCCGTGGGTTAAGACCACGTCCGGGTGACGTAAGATGTCGGGGTCCTCGTCTCCGCCGGCGAAGACGCTGTGTTTGACATGTGTTGGTGTGTAGCCCTAAGTAGGGTGCATTGTCGGTGGTGATTTGGTCGTCGGGGTCGTTAAGGACGTGTTTAGGACGTCTTTTGTCTGGTGGGTCATTTCGGTCGGGGGTGTAAGATGCAGTCTGAACTACAAGAGGGTTGGGATGTCTAACTGCCTTCTCAAAATAATTTTTGGAGAGCTGCTTGAAATATTGGGCTATGGTAGGGAGTTCGAGATCTCTATGGAGATCGACGTTGCGTACGAACCACGGGGATCCCGTGGCCATACACATGAACTTGTTTTGGAGGACCTGGAGACTGTTAAATCGAGAGTGAGGGAGGTGTGCGAATAACACGCATGCGTAGGACATAATAGGGCGGATGCACGTTTTATAAAGCGTGACTTTGTGTCGCAGGGACATTTTGCTTTTGCTGCATATCATGGGATATAGGCGGAATAAAACATAGCTAGCCTTGTTACGGACTCGGCGTATGTGGGCGTTAAAGCTGAGTTTACTATCAAAGGTTACAACTAAGTATTTGGCATTCTTTTGCCAGGGAATGGGGCGACCGTATAAGGTGATTTCGGGGAGGTCTAGCTCTTCCTACGCGCGGAGGGACAAAAGAGCATAGCGGCGCTCTTTTCGGGGTTGACTTCGATTCTCCATCGGCGGAACCAGTCACCTAAACTACTAACTGCCGCTTGAAGACGAGATCTAATGAAAAGGCGGTTTGGCGAAGAGCTATATAGGGCGGTATCATCCGCGTACTGGGCCGTGCTGACATGAGGAAACGCGGGGATATCGCTGGTGAACAGTGAGTAAAGAAGGGGGGAAAGTACTGAGCCCTGTGGGACGCCAGCACGGATCGGTCTGGGGGAAGAAAGGGTTCCGTCTATCCGATAGCGGACGGTGCGATTTGAGAGGAATTCTCGTAGCAGACGTACGAGTCTTATCGGTAAGCCTAGATGGTGAAGCTTGTAGATTAAGCCGGCGTGCCAAACCCTATCGAACGCTTTTGCAACGTCAAAGAAGAGGACTCCGGTTGGGATGCCTCTGGAGAGGCGATTGAAGCCTGTGTAGATATGTTCCGTGAGGCGGTGCGCTTGATGAACGCAAGAGTGTCTGGCTCGAAAGCCGAATTGCTCGTCGTTTAGGAGCTTCTTCTCTTCGACGACGGACTTAAGCCGGTTGAGGATAATTCTCTCATACACCTTTCCAAGCGTGTTGAGTAGACTTATAGGACGGTAGCTAGTTGGTAGGTTACGGGGTTTTCCCGGTTTAGGGATGCCTATCACTGTTGCTTCCTTCCACCTATCGGGGAAGGAGCACCCGGGCATAAGGGCATTAAATATGACAACTAGGAGATTTAAGATCTGATCGGGGAGCAATTTTAATGTTTTGTTATTAATTGAATCGGGACCTGGAGCTTTCTTAGCGTGTAACTCTTTGATAATTCCTCGGACTTCGCCGCAAGTTGTGGGAGGGAGAGGTTCCTCTTCAGGAGAGGGGGAGGAGGAGAAGAGAATAGCTAGTTCGTTATCGACTAACTCTACGTGGGACCTATCAAGGGAGGTTGTGCTTGGAGAGCATTGGGCTTCTAGGCTATCAGCTAATAGCTCGGCCTTATCGACATCTTCAAAGGCGGGCGGGTGGTTGGGACGTATAAGCGGAGGGGTAGCTGAGACAGGGTCGGCTTTGAGAGCCCTAGCCAACCTGTAGTACGCTACATGCGATGGCGAGAGCTCGCTCAGCTTCCTGTCCCATTGTTCGTCGCGGAGTTCGGCAAGGCGAGCCTTTACCTCCCTCTGGGCTCTCCAGAGTTCTCTCCGATTGTCAGCGGTCGGACATGCGTCATGGGCTCTACGTTTGGCGTTTTTATTTGTGATTAATTCTCTAGCGTCGTCCGGTAGTTGCTGGCGGATAAAACCGTTAGGCATTTCCCGGGAACAGGCGCTAAGAGCATCGCGGATGTGATTGGTTAGGTGCAGTGAGGCTGCATGCGCTTCGTCTAAGCTTTCTATGTTGTCAGGAATTTGAGAGAGGTGCACTGATTCTATGGACTTAAGATACTCGGAGAGTTTCTTGAAGTCAATGACTGTTTTGGTCGGGGGGGCTGCGTTGGGCGGGGGTCCTAGCCGGAGTAGGACGGGGCGATGGTCTGAACATAGTTCGGATAGCACTTCCAAAGGACTCACCTGTAAGGTGATGTTCTTTAGCAGTGCTATGTCTAGTATGTCCGGTCGGTCAGTAGTCCGTTCTGTATTTGGATAACGAGTCGGTCTGTCAGGGGCCAAAAGTACAAAATTAAGGTCCTGTCGGTTTGTCAGTCTTTCGAGTATAACTCCTCGTTGGTTTGTGGTGTTACAGTTCCAGCGGCGGTGTTTGGCGTTAAAATCTCCTGCCAGAATGACGGAGGTGGCGGTACCGCCGAGGGCGGTTGCTCTGTCGTTTCGTATTAAATTATAATTGGCAATTCGCGGATTGCTTCTACTAGGTTTTAAGAAGGTCTCTTGCACTAGGAGAATATCGATTTGATGCGCGCAGACAAATTCACGTACTTCATCTATTTGGTCGATAAGGCCGGCAGCATTGTAAAAAGCGACCGTTAGGGAGTGTGGTTTGATTCTGCTATTATTTGTGTTGGCCATTTAGAGAGTCAAATAATTGCTTTACCGGAACGAAAAAGTCCATGTGTTTTTGGAGGACTGTAACTATATCTGGGTTTGTCCTAACATCCCAGATGAATCTGTGCAATTTAATAAGGTCTATCGTCAGGAGAAGTTTGCTGAGGACATCGATGTTAGTGCTTGCATGTGCATAAGCAGAGGCATCAGAATACTCATCTGAGTTGGCCTGATTGGCCGAATTGGGCGTTGTTGGTGAGGCCTGGGTCGGTGTTGGTTGGGCGGGCTTAGCCGCGGAAGTTGGGCGATTGGCCCTGGGAAGAGGTTTGTCCCAAGCGTTGGTGGCCGGAGCCGGGGCCGGGACGAATGTTGGGGTCGGTTTGGAAGGGGTGGCAGGTTTGCGGCCGGCCGATTTGACCCGTCGCTTGGGTTCCTTGGGGGCTCTAGGGCATCCGCGATAGTTCGCGGGGTGCCCTTGAGACCTGCAAAGAACACAGCTTGGGGGCTCCTCGGTCGGTTGTGTCCTAGCGCAATCTGCCGTGCCGTGGTCTCCTAGGAACTTGACGCACCTAGGGCGGGCGAAGCAATTCCTAGCGGAATGGCCGTATAACTGGCAGCGATGACACTGCCCTAATCTACCGCGCTGACGGGGGGATTCGACCTTAAGGCCCGAAAGACGACATATTGCCGTGAGGTTATATATTTTCTTACCCTCTGGGGTAAGGTCTAGGATGACTAAAATCATCTCGTACGGGGATTTTGACTGGGCGTGGTACATGCGGTGTACCTCTCGGACTGGGAAATCTTGGGCGAGGAGATCTTCCTTTATGGCTTCTGAGTGTAATTCCTTTGGAATATTGCGTACTACGACGCGGAGAACGCGCTCCTCGGGCAGAGCGTAGGTGTGGAAGCCTATATTCTCCTGTCGGAGAATAGAAGTAAGACCACGGTGGTCTTGGGAGGTAGGACATTCGACTCGAATGCCTATGGCGGTGGAGCGTGCTTCAGAGAAGGTTATGCCTTTCTCTGTTAGGATCGGGAGGATACGCTGCCAGCTCAGCTTCTCTCTAATGTAGAGAGGAGGGACTTTTTCCCTTACTGGTTCCTCCATCGGGGAATCTTCCGACTCCTCTCCGGAGGAGGACTGGGTGGCGGAGGGACCTTGAGATTTGGGAGAATCTGAAGGATTTGTGGGTGGCGTGGCGGCAAGACCAACCTTCTTAGGAGGGTTTGCGCAGGATTTTGAGGCCTTTAGCTTTCGCTTTTGGCTTTTGGACTGGACGGGGGTAAAATCGTCCGATTCGGATGAGGCGGGAGAGGTCTCATTTTGAGGTTCCTCGGATATCACTGGAAGAGCGATTCGGGCTACGGGACCAGGGATGGTCTTGGGTAGGGACGGTCTAGCGGGGGTGGCTGAAGGTCCAGAGGGGGGCGAGGAGAGAAGCTCCTTGGGTTTGGGGGGCAAGGAGAGAAGCTCCTTGGGTTTGGGGGGCGCGGGGGTGATCTCCATGGCTGTCGCCTGGGAGAGAGTTGTTGACTGCCTGAAGGGCGGTTCGGTTGGCGGCATGACCGGGGGGACCGATACAGGAGAGGAGCTATAAAAATAGCTCAAATATTCAGGACTGCGTTTTTGCAGGTCCTATAATAGAGCCTGGATATTAAACTTGACTTGCCCCCCCGTCCTTTGGAGACGGGGGTGTGGACCTATGCTGCGCTTAGAATAGTGTACTCACGGAATCCTAGACCCTGGAACTACACTACACTATACACAACGCTGGAACAATGTCCATCCACAACACTAGCACAATCACTTTTGGAGTCGGGCGGCACAACACTAGCGCGAGAGGGAAGTCGGAGCACTGTAGACCGGGCATGGGAGACGTCCGCTCGGGGCGAACGCTATGTTTTAGATCCGGGTAACATAATATACATCTTACACGAGCAAAATCGATACTATGACGGATGCTACTTAACCAAAAAAATATTCTGAAAAAAACATCCGTAATTATTCAGTCAGGTTACAGTTTTTTAATTAATACTTAGCTTTTATACTAAACTAGCTGATGGCCGCGACTTCGTCCACGTGGATTGAGGTTTTTTTTTTCCGTGGAAACCTGCTTTGATTTTCCGGAATAAAAAGTAGCTTATGTGTTATTCCAAACTAAATATAATCTATCCAAATTTCATCCAGATCTGTTCAACCGTTGAGGCGTGATTGAGTAACAAACATCCATACATCCAACCAAACTTTCGCATTTATAATATGAGTAAGATTAGCCGCTGCAAGCCTGCAACTATCCAGACCCATGCCTTCTTAGTAAAAAAAAACCTTTCAAAAGTTAAAAGTAAGTAAGCATAACACAGGTAAATCTTCGCAGCTAATAAAGCATCGGCAAGCGGCGCAAATTACACAAACACGTTATACACAAGGGTTAAACCATTCCATTGAACACCATTACACCTGCGCCCGTGCGAATTGCACCACCTGATCAGGGTTGACACTCGAATCAATGAAGGGTGAATCTATACCTATTAGCTAAGTAGTTACTTACAAATACCCCACCACCACCACCACTACAGCCTATTAACGTCCCACTGCTGGGCACAGGCCTCCATTCTTTTAGGAGACAAGTATTAAATTAAATTTGTCGATCTATCTGTCTGCTTCGCTTTATTGGCTAATCTTTTCAACCGATCTTGATGATATTTGGTATAGAAGTAGGTAGTGTACGTGATCAAATCAGAAATGAGGAGATCCGTACAAGAATAGCTCTTATGGGTCGCGTTGCGAAACTGAAATGTTAATACGTGATGCTTATATCTCGAAGAACTATAGTGGTACACGTTGGGGTGCCAAAATACGCGGAAATACGCTTTGACGACCTCCCTGGCGCAGTGTTGAGCGCTGTCTTAAAACGTGCGGAGGTTCCGAGTTCGATTCCCAGCAGGATCATTTTGGGAATTTATAATTTCTGAATTTTCTCTGGTCTGGTCTGGCGGGAGGCTTCGGCCGTGACTAGTTACTACCCTACCGATAAAGACGTACCGCCACGCGATTTAGCGTTCCGGTACGATACCGTGTAGAAACCGATTAGAGGTATGGGTTTAATATACCTGTCATGCCCCTAACACGTTAGCCCACTACCATCTTAGACTGCATCATCACTTACCATCAGGTGAGATCGCAGTCAAGGGCTAACGTGTAGAAGATTTTAAAAAAATGCTGCGTTGCCATGCCTCACACTAGATGGACGGATTATAAGTATGCTCCTTAAAAAATGCTTATAATGTAACTGTTGAAGAATAAGAAAACGATAAAAATCCATGCTGGATTTGACTCGCTCCAATGGTTAGGACTGCGGTTACGTCTTGTTTTCTAATAATGACTGTAATTTTGATTGAAAAGAGCAATCATCGAATTTCTTACTGGCTCTTCGCGGTAGGAATTTCATTCCGAACCAGCGGTAGATTACCCGACGATTTAAACGCAGTTGTAAAAGTTTATTTATAAAAACATTGAAGTTTGACGTCAGGTGAAATGCAGGGAGCCGCTGGATCAAAGTGGCACAAAACCCTATGGTCGGCCATACACGGACAGCTTGAAGTAGCCAGGATGGACTGCTTCAAGATGCGACTGCATAGTGAACTACAGTCTTCTTAGTACACACATACATGGAACCGCTCGAGAAGTTGCGACTGCTTCGGGCGGTTGGCAGCGCGGTCAAATATCATCGTGTGGTCAAACAGTCGCCAGACATACACTGACTGCTCGAGCAGTCGACTGCTCGAGCTGTCGACTGCTCTCACGCGCTTACCTCCACCCGCGAACTTTTTTTTTTGAGCAGTAGTAATGCTTCGTCCTCATAATCTATGTTGCTACTGGAATCGCTCAAGAAGTTGCGACTGCTTCGGGCGGTTGGCAGTGCGGTAAAATATCATCGTGTGGTCAAGCAGTCGCCAGACATACACTGACTGCTCGAGCTGTCGACTGCTCTCGTGCAGTTACCTCCGCCCGCGAACTTTTTTTTGAGTAGTAGTGCTTCTTCCTCATAATCTTGTTGCTACTGATTTGACCGAAATTTAAATTGTGACTTGTTGAGCAGTTTAACTGCAGCAGTATGTACTGCTGCAGTTGGTTTCAACTGCTCCAGCAGTTGTTAATGGTAGCTTCAAGCTGTTGACTATGCAAGAGTGGTCCGTGTATGTTGTTCACTGGCTGAAGTGCTCGAGCAGTCCGTTTATGGCTGGTCTAAAAGAGACTATCCAGATGTGGCGGCAGTTGACAACGACCAAGGTTCTGTTCAAGTGCCAATAAAATAATATGGTAAAACTGGATTATGCCCGCGACTTCGTTCGCTTGGATTGAGGTATTTTTTGGTTCCCATGGGAGCTCTTTCATATTCCGGGATAAGAAGTAGGCTTTGCGTCATTCCAGACTATAATCTATCTATGTGCTAAATTTCATCCAAATCCGTTCTACCGTTCTGGTGTTATTGAGTAATAAACATCCATTCATCCAAACAACATTAACAACAACAATTAATATTATTTAAGGCTGTATAATATGTATAATGCCACCACACACTGCTGCTGTTGTTTTGAAAACAAGTGTTGCTACCCACAATTTAGCAAAATAAAAATTATCATTAACATTATCATAAACTTTATAATGTTAGTATAGAAGTGTAGATGAGGCAACCCTACGTATAAATGGGGTAGTCATTTGACGTCGTGTAGCGCCCTCTCGTATTGACCTATGGTGTATCGCTAATTACGAGTCGATCATATTCAAATCGAGGTGGTTTGTATGAAGTTACCTACGTGATTTAATTGTTTTTTTTTGGATTGGGCACGCTGCGTAGGCCATACTGGCCGCTACAGCCGTACCATTTGTATTTTGTGTCATAGGACGGGACGAGTGGCCTGGTTGTGACAACGCGCAACGTTGACCCAAGTCAGAAACTGGATGGGTGACCGGATTTCGAGGTTCGAGGCCTTTTAGTTTCCTACGTGCCTCGGAGAGCCCGTTAGGCCGACATTATCGTAATCACTAATATCTAATAATAGTTACAAAAACCTAAAATTTTCTACCTTCTTAGTTCGTTTTTATCCCCGTAAATTGAGGAGTTTCTGCGGGAATAAATAAACTTAAACCACGCGGACGAAATCGCGGACATCAGCTAGTCTTTACCAATATTATAATGAGTAAGTTTGTGAGGTTGTAGGGGGTAATCTCTGGATCTACTAAACCGATTTAAAAAATGCTGGTACCAATAGAAAGCCACATTATTGGTGAGTGTCATAGGCTTAAAAAATGAAGGAATTTAAAAAACTTATTTCATGCGGACGAAGTCGCGGGCATCTGCTAGCTTATAATAATACTTAAGGTACTGCAATAATGACCCTGCGTTCAGGGTGTACCAGCTCATTGCTTGCTTTTGGCATTAAATGTTAAACAACAAATATGTACCTGCCTAACTGATAAACAAATATTGTTCAGTTGTGTTCCTATCATTTATCGTGCCCCAACGTTTAGGGGTCGCGCACGCGGCCCCGATCAACAGGGCGCGTATCGCACGTCCATTATTAATACTGTACAGTCGTGTGAGAAGGACGTAAACTTTAAAAAAAAACGAGTGTGCTTTAGACCACATGATTGAAGTAAAACTTAGTAACTGGCTATGGGAAAGAGAGTGCTTGCACCTCTCCCTCTTGCCCCCAGAGTAATATACGAAACGTAACTCTCTCTCTTTCTATCTTATTATAGCCTCGCCCGATCACATTTTTCGTAACGCTCTCGACACGCATTCACCAGCTTACTCCTGATGTCAAGCGTGCGTAATGAAGCTTTACTTCAATAAAATAAAAGGGCCACGACGAACTGTACTGCGCTCCGGCCTGTTACACTACTGTCTTATCCAAAGTATCCCCCTGCCTGGTGGTCTATAATCTTACAAGTTACAACAAAATGAAATTCAAAATTTAAAAAAACACGACTAATTAATTATTTACACCACCTCGAATGAAATTTCCACACGACCAAACCATACATCTTTTCCAAAGTATTCTAAGTTCATTGATTAAAATATACCTATTGAGTTATTTCTTTTTATATAATTGTTTTTTAATTTTATTCCACTACAAGTTAGCCCTTGACTGCGATGTCACCTGTTACCGGGGTACAGCCGTTATATTAAACCCATACCCCTAGTCGGTTTCTACACGGCATCGTACCGGAACGCTAAATCGCATGGCGGTACGTCTTTGCTGGTAATGATGTCGGGCATGAAGTTTGAACCTTATTATAGCAGTATTTACTTTGAGTCAGTAAGTATACGTTTATTGGATAGAAGCAGGCGTTCCTTTGCGGAAGTCCATGATAATGAAAGAACTAGAAGTTCAATTCGCTATTTAATCCGTCTTCACGTGCAAGATGCAAGCTGTACCACATAGATTAAAGCGAATTAAACTTCTAGTTCCTTCAGTATACAATTTTTTATGCTGTAAAAAAATCATAACAGTAATAAGTGATATAGCACTTTGTCTTCTCGTTAGTACACTCGGAAGGGCGGAAACACCTGCCAGTATTGATGTTACGCGTAATTACCTGCAGGTAGGTACTGATGGTACAGGCAATTATATCGATGTGCAACTCATTGCTATCCCGTTGTCCTAGGTGAGCGACAGAAGCGACGCGACGCCTCGCGATGCGACGCTATAGAAAATGACGTTACGTTGAATAATATATTACGTACTAGCGAATGCCCTCGCCTTCGTCTGCGTGGTTTGAGGCTTTTTGGTTCCCGCGGGAACTCTAATTTTCCGGGATTAAAAGTAGCGTATGTGCTATTCCAGACTATAATCTATATCTGTGCCAAATTTCAGCCAGATGCGTTCAGCCGTTGGGGCGTGATTGAGTAACAATCCATACATCCTGGATCCAAACTTTCGCATTTATAGTACTAGCGAATGCCTGCGACTTCGTCAGCGTGGTTTGAGGTATTTGGTTCCTGCGGGAACTCTTTAATTTTTCGGGATAATGCATTTATTCTGAACTAGATGACTCCCGCGACTTTTTCCGCGTGGATTAAGGTTTTTATAAATCCCACGAGAGCTCTTTAGATTTCCGTGATAAAATGTAGCCTATGTCCTTCCCCGGGATACAACCTATCCCTGTACCAAATTTCATCAAAATCGGTTGAACAGGTGGACTGTGAAATCGTAGCAGAGAGACAGACAGGCACACTATCGCATTTATAACAATAGTATGGATAGATTGCCGGCTCCTATTTGTGTCTCAATTATGTTTCGTTTGTACTCAATCACACCAGACCGGCTGAACGGATCTGGATGGGCACAGGGATAAAGTTAGAGTTCCCGAAGAACCAAAAAACCTCAATCCAACCTCAATCCTCAACTTATTTACTCAATATATAGCTAACCTACTTCACTATTTGCTTCAGATGCCCGTGGAATGGTGCCACTGCTAGCGTCTCTACCGCCGCCGTGTCTACCATCCTATTGTCAGCACTTACCACTTTGCTCGCCACGTATGTACATTGGTTTTATTTATTCATTCAAAGCTTCAAAGGTTTTATTTTAAACTTGCCTGTAAGAAATCCTGTTTTAGAAATCCATTAAAAGGACCTATGCTTCTGAAAAAAGGTTAAAAGCTGTTGAAAATTATGTAAATGACAAAAGAGCATGGATTTGACTCGCTCCAGCAATGCTATGGATAGCGGTTACTTCTTAGGTATTCTACAAATTAATGAAATTGTAAATTACTAGTGGTTCGTCCCGAACTGAGACCTCGCGGTATCCATAAGATAGTTTTAACTATATGTAATAGTTAACTTTTAACATTAGATGCAAAAGAGCTAAAGAGTTATTGGAGAAACGAATAAACTTTTACCGCCACCTATTGACATCGTTGTGAAGTTCTGTTAAAAATACTGAAGCTCATTAGAAATTAAATAATTTCGTTTCCTTATAATATTTATCTTATTTTAGTATTTGTTGTTCAGAACAGGATATAACTGAAATAATTGATCAAGTTTCAGGCTCAGCCTTTCAAAAAATGGAGAGTTCTGAGGTCAACTTTGGACGTTAGAAAATTTCCACTTTGAAAGCCCCCCATTTCGTCAATTTTAGAGGAAACATTAAAAAAAAATTTTTTTGTACTCTATTCCTAACTATCTTTAAATTGATATACCGCAACCCTATGTAACGCTACAAAAAATATTGAGCCCCCCCTGAAATAAATATTTTTATAACTTTTTAAGCCATATTCGGCTGGAGGCCATCGCTTTACATATTATATTTAAATTTGAAGTAATTACGTTCAGTAATTCAGAAGTTATAAGGCTCTGACAGACGGACGGACGGATGGACGGACAAGTGCAAATTCACTCAAGTAGACTCAGAGACTTTCGCTTTCGCTCGGTCAAATATTTTCAAAAGAGCAACCGCCGAGTTTCTTGTTTGTTTTTTCGGTAAGACTGGCATTCAGAACCAGTGGTATATTCTCTCGACGATTCAAAAGCACTTGTAAAAGTTTATTTGAATAAATAAACATTTGAATTTACAATTTGGATTTTTTTACTTAGGTAAAAGTACCTCCGAATATTAAAATCTATGATCACAACAGCTAACTAATAAAAAGATAAAAAGTAGACTATGTCACTCTCCGTCCTCAACAGTGTCCATGTAAAAAAAAACACGTTTTTTTTTAAATTTATTTATTTCAAAATATATACAAACTTATTTCACAAAATATAAATCTCGCCAAACTGGTGGGCCAGTTTGTTGGCGAGTTGGCGCTCTAAACATTTTACTTTAAGATAAATCTAAAATTAGCACTAGTACCTATACCTAATAACCCAACACCAACAATCAAAAAAAACAAAAGAAAGTACAAATAAATAAACAATATAAATAAAAGAGAAGAGAAAAATAATTACTTAGTTCCTCGACAGTATAGGAGCACATAAGTGACCTTTTAACTTCTTCTTAAGTATTACTACACTAACCTTATTTTCCTCCCTTAGCCAATCTATGCTATTGTAAATTTTGGGTACTAAATAACAGCTCATCCTTTTACCGTAAACGTCGATCCGTTGCTTTGTAATTAAATTGGAAAAACCAACATACAAACTCACTTTCGCATTTATAATAATAAAATCAAACAAATCTTTCCTCTTTATAAGATTAGTTTAAATCAACTATGAATTGAGATAATGAGGCAAATTATTCTGATGTAGACTATCGCTTAACTACAACTAACGACAGCATAAAATTTATAATGCTAACCCTTTCATAATGCTCCCTGCGGAAAGGGACAGAACTAGATTTAAAACTGCAATTTTAGTTTGGTTTAGAGAAACAAGTTCATGCGTATGGCCACGGGATCCCCGTGGTTCGTACGCTACGTCGATCTCCATAGAGATCTCGAACTCCCTACCATAGCCCAATATTTCAAGCAGCTCTCCAAAAATTATTTTGAGAAGGCAGTTAGACATCCCAACCCTCTTGTAGTTCAGACTGCATCTTACACCCCCGACCGAAATGACCCACCAGACAAAAGACGTCCCAAACACGTCCTAAACGACCCCGACGACCAAATCACTACCGAAAATGCACCCTACTTAGGGCTACACACAAACACCTGTCAAACACAGCGTCTTCGCCGGCGAAGACGAGGACTCCGATATATCTTACGTCACCCGGACGTGGTCTTTACCCACGGCCTCGGGGGCGTGTGGACTAATACAGTCCAACCGACCTCCTCTTCATCCCAACGTCATCCTAAGCCGTGGTCCGAGCCTCATAGGAGGCGGCCTTAGGAAGACGTTGCCTCCCCCGATGTCATCGAGCCCTAGGGCTCTTTTCTCGGCGACGCTTAGCGCTCGCCCATCCCCCCGGTGACGCTGTAGCGGCCAGTAGGACCTATGCAGCATACTCAATCCGAAAAAAAAAAATAGTTTAGAGATACACAGAATTGGCCACAATATTAGTATGATTAACGTCTGTACAGTATCAGCATCCGGTATCCCGAGCATCACCGCCTGCGATGCGGAGGCGCGGCGCAGAGGCGAGAAGAGGCCTATACCAGCGGAGATGAAGGACGAGAAATACTTCGAGAGGCGCAGGCGCAACAACCAGGCTGCCAAGAAGTCGCGAGACGCGAGGCGAGTGCGGGAGGACCAGGTCAATATGGGGTTTTTGTATTTCCATCATTGACGTAATAATACTGACGTATTATTAGTAGCTAAGCTAGAGATAAATATTGTAACTGCACCATCGTATTAGGAATTCCTGTAAAGATGATGTAAGAAGTGAATAAATAAATAATAATAAAAATTATTACGTCAATGATTTCCATATAGTAATTAGTTGGTAATCTCACGTGACACGGTGGCAGAACGCAGCCAGATGTTAGACGTAGGGCTTTCGAATACAGGTTTTTTTCAATACAATATATTTTTTTCACCACATTAACTTCATAAGAGCACTTTTCTGCTTAAATTCAATGAAGAAATGCCAGTTTTACTCGTATAAATACATAGTTTAGTCAAAACACAAATTAATTAAAAATTCAATAGTTATTTTTTAAAAGAAAATATATCAGAATAAAATATTGCATTCGATAAAAAACAGATTTCTGAACGTTTCGCGAGTCAATGAAATGGAAATGCCAAGCCACAGGATCCTAAATTCAAACACTAATTTTTTCCTCTAAGTGATCAAGAATGATTTTTCTTCACAGGTTTTAAGCAATAAAAGTGCTCTTATTGAGCTAATGTGCTTCAGATACAAGTTTTAAACTTAGCCGAATAAAAGCAGTGACATGTACCAAGAAATATTATATTATGCAATAGTCAACTGTTTCGTTATAGTGTCACCAATACCGGTATCCCGGTATTAGACATTTCAATACCGGTATTGAAAACGGACGAAAAAAGTCCGGGATCCCGGGATTGGAAGCCCTAGTTAGACGTTATGCCTGTTTGCGAGGAGTGTTGACTGTTGAGGTAGGGGGGGAGGGAGTCGACACTGTTTTTCTTCCGACGACTCCAGCTGGTTGGCTGGCATCTTGTTGTGTGGTAGGCATCTCGATAAAAATCCTAACTGACGGGTTATAATCAAAAATAACCATCGAGTTATTATTACTAGGGTAAGCAGTGTTACTGCGCTGCGCTGCGCGCTGTGCGCTGTTGTCTTAACGTGGGACGTCCTGGGTTCGATTCCAGGCAGAATAATTTTGGGAATTTATAATTTCTGAATTTTGTCTGGTTTGCTTCGGACGTGGCTAATTACCACCCTACCGGCATAGACGCACCGCCAAGCGAATCAGCGTTCCAGTACGATGCCGTGTAGAAACCGACTAGGCGTATGGGTTTAATAGTATAACTGTCATACCCATAACAGGTTAGCCCGCTACAATCTTAGACTGCATCGTCACTTACCATCATGTGAGATCGTAGTCAAGGCCTAACTTGTAGTAGAACAAAAAAAAATGGCAGTCATAGGGACTGCCGATAGAAGTGAAAACAAATATTTTTTTTAAAATATTTAAATACCTATATGCTTTTCTTTCAAATTTTTAGTATAATAAATGTGAAAGTGCATCTGTCTGTCTGCTACGTTTTCACGGCCCACCTGTTCAATCGATTTTGATGAAATTTTGTATAGGGATAGTTTGTATCCAGAGGAAAGACATAGGCTCCTTTTTATGTCGGAAAATTAAGGAGTTCCTGCGGAAATCAAGTCTTAATCCACGCGGACGAAGTCGCGGGCATCATAGTGGAAAAAAAATGGCAGTCATAGGGACTGCCGATAGAAGTGAAAGCAAATATTTTTTAAAAATATTTAAATACCTATTTGCTTTTCTTTCAAATTTTTTGTATAATAAATGTGAAAGCGCATCTGTCTGTCTGCTACGCTTTCACGGCCCACCTGTTCAACCGATTTTGATGAAATTTGGTACAGGGATAGTTTGTATCCCGAGGAAGGACATAGGCTACTTTTTATCTCGGAAAATTAAGGAGTTCCCGCGGGAAGTCTTAATACACGCGGACGAAGTCGCGGGCATCATCTAGTTAATAATAAAATAGAAAATATGTGTATAATATAATATTTTTGTTTCCAGATAGCATGGCGCGCTTGCCTGCTGGAGCAAGAGAACGCATCGCTCCGCGCGCACATCAACGCACTGCGGCAGGAAACGCTTGCGTTACGCGCGTTACTCGCGGCTAGGGATGAAGCACCGGCGCCCACCTCCACCACAGCCGATTAAACGCAACACCCGATACAGGGCCTATTGGATGCCCTGGGCACATTAGGATAATGGGCCCCTATGTAACAAAGAACAAGAAGCCTGTTTAACAAAGAAGTCCTCTGTCTATTTTTTTAAAACATGTTTAAAGAGTAAATAGGCAATATTCTAGATTGATTCAACTGTTATTTTAAAATTAGGCACGTGCCCAGCATGCCCAGTGGGAAAGAGGGGCCTGGCCCGATAGTAGAATAGTAGAGTCTGATAACATAAGTCAGTTTACTTATGTAGAAATTTAAGAAAAAGATTAAAATCGCATTATGACGACACCAATATGCTGTCAAGTACTTTTGAAGAGTTGGACTGTTTCTCACAATTTTTTGATTCATTGATGATTCTTTCTACAGTGTTGCTTTAGACTATTTTTAACAGACTTCCAAAAAAGGAGGAGGTTCTCAATTCTCAAGGTATGTAGGTGCATATCTCCATGGTTTCTGAACCGATTTGAAATAATTTTTTTTTGGTCCTTAGAGGAAGCTCTCGAGGTGGACCCATAAAAAAATATAACTACAAAAATCCTCAATCCTGACACTAAAAAGTTAAAAATAAAAATTATTTCCAAAAAACCGACTTACAAAGCCACTGTAAAGTAAAAAATAATTTTGATTCTACACACTATGTTGAAGTCGGCCTATGACACTACACTTGACACTACACAACACATCCTTGACTGCGGTCTCGCATATTGCAGTATAATGATGCAGTTTTAGGCATGGCTGCTAAATTAATTGGCCTAGAATACAAGATGGCGTGGCCGCTAATTAGGGTGTCGCCTATTACACAGCAATAAGGACCAATTTAGGGACCCTTGCTTTCTAATTCTTATTATACTATGGAGTAGAATGTAGTATATTATATGTTATGTATATATAGTTATTTATGATAGATATTTATATGTGTATTATTAGTATGTAGTGTTTATGTAGTCTATCTTATTCTAGGAAAACTAAATTGCTTGCCACGCAACCCATGATTTCTCCAATCCAATCACCAAAGGTTGTCTGGGAGAGATCGCTTTAGCGATAAGACCGCCTTTGCACGCTTCACTACGATTAAGCTTCTCTTTTTGTAATTATATATTTCTATTTATTTCTTGTGTGCAATAAAGAATACAATAATAATAATAATAATAATAATACTATACTGATTCAAGTGTAAGAGTCCCTGTGAAAAGTGCAGTGTAATAGGCCTATAAGCCCTTATAGGCCTATTACTCTGCACTTTCCACAGGGCCCTGTGGAAAGGGTGGGCGTGCATATTACACAGCAATAAGGATCAAATGAGGGACCCTTACTCCCTACATCTTATTACACTACTCTGATTAAGGTGTAAGGGTCCCTTGCAAAAGTACAGTGTAATAGGTTTAATATACCTGTTTCGATCCGCACGGTATCGTACCGAAACGCTAGATTTCTTGGTGGTACGTTGCTAGTAGTGTGATAACTAGCCACGCGAAGTTATTTTAACTATGTAGTATTGTATAATATGGTCCTTAGCGACTGTTATATTAATGTTATTTATTACTATTATATAGTACTGTTACATTAATACACACATTAATTTTAAGTTACTGATTATTAACACAATAACACAGTTGTATCTGTTTACTGTGTTAATAATCAGTAACTTAAAATTAATGTGTGTATTAATGTAACAGTACTATATAACAGTAATAAATAACATTAATATAACAGTCGCTATAGCTATGAACTTAAAATTAATGTGTGTATTAATGTAACAGTCCCCCGGCGAAAGTTACGCGCAGTTAGCAATATTGTTATAATATGGGGCAATATTGTTATATTGTACTCTTCAACTTAAAATTATAATGTGAGCTAGAACCAATGATAGTTCTCTGCTCCGGTATACTTATCCTTTCACCAGACTTTTAATTTATTAAAAAAAATATGAGTTTGAGGTTTGAGTTTTCACCAAAGGTTGCCTGTAAAAAATTGCTTTAGCAAAAAACCGTCTTTGCACGTTTCGTTTTAGTTTTACTACTCGTTTCTAATTGTATACTGTAGGTATATTTGAATGTGATTGCAATAATGATATCTAAATAAATAAATAAATGGTTCTATAGTATATAAAATATAACTAGAACTAGGCACTTAACTACTAACTTATTTTAGATATAATGGATTGAATTTGAGGTAAAAAATAATAATTCCCATTTATTATTATTTAACAATTATTTACAATTTTGTGATATTAGTTTGTGTGATATTATTATTAATATTTAAAAATAATAAGATTTTAGCATGTACCTGGGTATGTAGTTTAAGCGAGTTTTTAATCTCCGTCCAATGTCCGTGTTGTTAATAAAATATGTTTGAAAATTTTAATTGTCTTAATCCCCTTTTTGATTATTTTTAAGCTAAGTATTTGAATTACCAAGACAGAGATAAATTTAAATATCTAGTTGTTCATAAAAATTGCATAAAATAGTTTCTTTAATCCGTAGTGCGATAAAACCCTTGCTTTATAAATCGATACAGCGCCATCTATCATCGGATAAAAAAATAGAATAGCAAACTCATGCTGTTTAAACCAACTCAATACAAGATGGCGTAGCAATTTCTTACAGCACATCAGAGACAAGTGCAGCACATTTTTACTTTTTTACCAGATTAAGTACT